>LUCH01000987.1:0-29979 GCA_013368495.1 Paragonimus heterotremus
CTCAACAGCGGTGCTACACCTTGTTTTCAATGAATGCCTTACAGATCAACAGACGCCCGCTTGAAATTGAACAAGAAAAACCCACTGGATCCGGGACCCTTGGGCCTCTGCCTCGAACCCGTGTATCAATCGCTGAATCGCTGGATTGTGCGCGCGACATTGAAAATCACCTGACTGCCAAGGTCACTGTCCCGTTTGTGGTTCTTAGGCAATGGTGTTCGAGTCATTGATTGTGGACTTAATAAACAGATACCTTGGGGATTATATAGAAGCGCTCAATGCATCGCAGCTTAAAATCGGACTTTTGGGGGGGAATGCACATCTTGAAAATTTAGACATAAAGGCGAATGCTTTTGATAGCCTTAATTTACCGGTCAAGGTCTTGCAAGGCCACGTTGGTACGCTGTTTTGACTGATAGTTATATCATTAAGGATCCCTCACACTGAAAATTCCGTTCAAAAATCTTTATACGGAACCGACCATTGCCGAACTGGACGGGTTGTATGTCCTTGTGGTCCCAAATGCATGTGAGTTGCATAATTTTCCACTTAGTTTGCAGCCGTTCAATATGACGAAGAGAAAGAGTCTGTTTATAAAAGAGAAGCAAAAAGGAAAGAGCTTCGAGAAATCGAAGAGGCAAAAATTCACAAAGGGAAAGGTATGTGGTTTTCATTTGCCTGCTAATTTTCTTCGCAGATAAAAAGGAAACAGCCAAAGCTGACACATTTGGAGAGAAATTAGCTGCCCAAATAGTTAAAAATCTGCAAATTGATATAAGAAATGTGCACATTCGATATGAGGACAGCTTAAGTATTCCAGGACAGATATTCTCTCTGGGCATTACACTCAGTGGACTCTCATTCAAAGTAGGTCTCTCTTTTTGCGTTATTCTGCTGCAGACATTAGATCACACCGACAAACCCATGACTTCAAAAGACGTATCCATTAGAGAATTCTCCAAAGTGAGCTTAACAAAATTGTAATTTTCATTTGGTAGTCCGTCAAACTCACAAGTTTGGGCGTGTATTGGAACCACGACTCAGCCGTATTCAGTGATAAGGTTAGAGGCCTGTTGCGCGTAAGTTCAGATTTCTTCGTCTTATGCCTTGTCAACAGAGTGCAATGAGAAGTTCCATTGCGAGTCCCGAGAACCAGAAAACTGGATTTCACTATCGTACGTTTAACTTTCTTGCTATACTCCACGTATTTTAGTTCTGCAGCCTATTTCTTCAACGGCCGTGCTGCACATTCATACCCGTCCGGAAGATACGGAATACACGACTCCAAGGATGAAGCTAGAGGTCGACTTTTCTGCCATTGAAATGAACTTCAGTCTTCACCAATATCATGATGTGACTTCATTCTTGGATGCCACCGATAGAATGATTACACAAAGCAAGTACAGAAAGTACCGGCCCAACGTACCGTTACATGGCTATAGTAGTATATGGTGAGTTCCAGTTATCGATGTGCACATTTCATCTCCCCTTTGTCTTAATGGCTTGCAGCTTTGTGTTCAGTGTACCTGATGCTCTTGACCACTTACAGAGTCTGTTAATTAAATGTGCTTAACTTCATAGTACAATATGGGTTGATTCATTTTGACTCCTGTAGTATTATTATAAAAAGCCTATACAACATTCGTTTGATGTCATACTAATTCAAGAATTTTTGAGTCAATGATATGTACTGTGGATTCTGCTCTACTACAGACGGTGTATTTGACTGTCCTTTTATACTGGACGTAATTGTGAAAATGTTCTCGATTCAACTTCAGACAGTTTCATATAACTCATTACTGTAAAGTATACCAGGTCGATTGCTTTCAGTCACTCCTGACAGGTGGTATGGCGTATTCTAATTGTTTTTGCAGATTGGACTTACAAGTGGTTGTTTATTCATTCTGCTTCTAGACGTTTTTTGGCTGTACATAGGTGTTTAAACTATCCGAGACGGCGGACGGATTCACCGTCTTCCGTACCAGGTGATGCGATATTGATGGGGACAGTGTTAGTGGAACCACGAGTGCAACGCAAGCCACTTGTAGTGATGTGCACCAGTACTATTTGGCTGCGATACCTGTGACAAACCAATCCTCCACATGTTTCTGATCATGTACACATATGAATATGTCTGTTTACGTCAAGTTCAGTGCAGTATATGAAACCATTGTTGTAACAAATGAAAGAAGCAGTGAGCAAACATTACAATGGAGTTAAAAGAAATGCAGGATTTATCTATTGCGACGGCGTGAATTGCGACCTTGCGTCACTTTTGACAACACCAAAAGTTCGTGGTAATTCAGCTGTAACTGTGCCTGTCTGCTAGTCACACACTCGCTGATTCTGTTCACAATTATTATGAATGTTCCTATCGAGTTTGAACCAATGTGGTCTTTTTTAACCACCAACTCACTAGTATTCTACAAACCGCGCAGCCTACGGACATTGCTGTACTAGCTGTAGACCTAAACGCTCATGTGGACAGGCTAAGCGTTGACGAGCCTGACTATTACGGTACTTGTCGAACAGACAACACAACGTTTGTTGCAGCCCTGTGCTGATAACGGTCTGTTTCCAGCAAGTACTGATTCTGGACGTTCTAGGTGTTAATGCTCCACTTGGCGACCTCCGTCGCCGAGTCAGTCGTGGACACAGTTTGATCACATGATCGTCAGCTGTCGGTGGCGTGGCTGTTTCCAAAACCGCAAGTCAATCGGGAACACCTGTGTGGATTCTGTTCACGCACTGTTATGCACCAAGTTTGCTTTGCGTTCTGATGGGAGGCTACTTAGCCCTCAACCACTGACGGATGTATCTAAACTAGCAGAGCCGCAAGCGCTCTACGTTTCGAGTCTAGGTCCTCATCCACCAGACGATGTTGAAGCACATCGGGCACATGTACGGCATGTAATACATCAGGTTTGTAATGCCTCGTGTGGCACTGCTACTCGTTCATCTGTCAACCTCTGGGTCTCTGTGCTATCACTGGAACTTCTCGACGCTTGCCGGAATAGTCCATCCAGCAGTGGGTAGAACTTGGTCTATAAGGCTACTAGTTTGGAGCTCCGGAAGCAACCTTGAGAACATCACGAGGCGTGTTGGACACAACACGCTATCGAACTGGAACAAGTCACTGCTACCAGGTACTCCCGGAAGCTTTTCCGTCTCGTCTGAGCAACTGGTCGTAGAAAGCCAGGTTTTAACGAGATAATTTGCGGAGTCAGTGGTGAGCGTATCCATAACTTGCAACTATGCTCAGGACGCTGGGCTGAGCACTTCGAACAGCAGACTAACTGGTCGTTCGCGCAATTGATCACGCTTTTGGGCTCTGCTTGTGTTCATTGGTCTATTGACCTTTCTCCGCTATGGGAAACAATTCTCACTCGAGGTGCAGTTCCTGAAACGTCACTAGTCACTCGGCCCAGGTGAACTCTCTCCACCCATACTGTAGATGATGGTCCAGCCTTAGTTAGAGAGCCGTCAGCTTTGCCGTAGAAATTCTAGGTCAGCAAAGTTGTTCCAAATGACTGAAATTTGGTTAACATTTTCGAGAAGGGATCACACACTTCGTGTACAAATCATATAGGGATTGGCCTTGTTCCTATTGCGTAAAAGTTACTCGCAGCTATTTTGCTCCGTAGATTAAGTGGAACGCGCGAACAACATATCTATGAGAAGTAGGTTGGGTTTCGCTTTGGCCGTGGCTGCATTGATCTCATCTTTATCCTCCGCCAGATGACTGGATTGTAGTGTTGTTACAAGATTAGGTCAGCATTGACCTTGTTTTTGTTATTGCGACAGGTTGGCGAAGATTGTTAGTTGTCTAAGTGTTCTGGGTAGCCTCACCTCATTAGACTGTCATATTGCTGACGGAATGTCTAGAAGGATAGCGAAAGCACGCAGTGCATTCGCCAACTTTCGTCATCTGTGACATCGTTGTCTCCGCCACATAGCTCACATTAAGTGGACTGATCGCGTGAGCGGTGTGGCCGTTCACTGGCGCGTATTCCGGAACGCTCTGGATACGCGACCACTTGGTCAATTAATCAAGTTGCAGAGCCTGCAATGGTTAGGTCACGTACCCCGTATGCCAGCTGATCGTTTACCCTACCGAGCATTATATACTGAGAACACCAACAGTTGGTTGAAACCACATGGTGGTCAAGCAATAACGTGGTCACGAAATATGAAGACCCTGACTGCTCCATTGAGCAAAGTGGGTAGGTGTCGCCTGCCTGGATGGGGTCCTCGTGATCACTCAAACCGCTGGTTGGAGACGCTATTCGAGATGGCGATGTGTCGCAGTCAATGGCGTACCTAAATCCATACCATTTCTAGTTCTTCCATTTAGCCTTCTTTTATTAATTTTGAACCTTCTTAGTAGCGTTTTCTTCTAGAATACTCCACGTGACTGTTGAGGTGAGCGGCAGCTCGAGCCACATGGGCACATGGCTGCTATGATGATGGGACGTTGAAGGACGTCCACTTTCCGGTTAATGGCGCAGTTTACAATGCGTATGTGCACCCCGTTTTCCTGTGTAGATAAACCTGGTCCATTCGTGTTGAAGGTACATCGAGACCCTTGATATTCGCTAACATTTGTCTCCGCCACTTAACCTGTATTAAATGGGCTAACTGTGTGAGTAACACGACATTCCGTCGGCATCTGTTCGGGAAATGGGTAAGTTGGCCACTGATAACCGAGACAGTGAAGGTGCACAGTTTTCGCTGGTTGGGTCTGGTTCTGCGTATGGTGACTAAACGTCTGGTGCACCTCGTCCTTTCCATTCTAGTTACTGA
Source organism: Paragonimus heterotremus (assembly GCA_013368495.1). Classification (NCBI taxonomy): domain Eukaryota; kingdom Metazoa; phylum Platyhelminthes; class Trematoda; order Plagiorchiida; family Troglotrematidae; genus Paragonimus; species Paragonimus heterotremus. Next base: position 4,804 of record LUCH01000987.1, read on the forward strand.
TGGTTAGAAAGAACAACAGGTCGACCAGTTGACGTGGCTATCGTCCGCAGAATACCTAACCGCCCCACTGTGCAGGGTTCATAGGTGCTGTCTACCTGTTTAGAGAGTTCGCGACAATGCACACTACTGGCTGTAAACCCTCTGAAATGGTAGTGTACTGCAATCAATAATAAATTTGTATCCACAAGGTCGATTCTTTTAATCCGTACATCATTTACGTTTGATTGTAGCTTTTAAATTTAAACGGAATTTCGGTCTAGCCGCTTTCTCTTTTTCTTTGAGCCATAATACTTACTGGTACGGCTCGAAACGGAAAATATTTTCGTTGGTGATGGAGCTGTTGTGGTCTGTTTTGTATCATTGATCACCTGAAAAGTTTGAAGTATACTGCTACGAAGAGTAGGCTGTTTTTCACATAAGTCGTATATGTATTGACCGCATTTTCAACCGTTGCCGGTTGTCTGAACACTACTACTCTTGCAGACTGTTGGCATTGGTTACGTTCATGTACTACAAAGGAACCTATTGTAGCGATAAGGCGTCCAATAAAGCACAACCTTTATTGTCCAACTCGCTAGTTACCATGTCACACGCGCGCTTGCTATTTTGAATCACGATTCCAGTCCACAACACTCCCGGTTACCGCTCACACGTCGTGTGCACTTCTGTCCGGTTTGGGTCTGTGATTGGCGTCTTTTATCCGGGGGGTTTCCGCCTGCTATTCATCGTCCGTTGATCCCATTTCGTTGAGCGATGGCTTGTCCGGTCGCTCGTGTTGTTCTCCGCCTACCCACTGTGGGTTTTCACCATACTGCACCGCCGTGTCGAGATATTCTTGAGGGTGTTAGAATAATCACGCCTCCAATTTGGTCATCCATCCTATTTTAGCTGCCATGTCTCGCCCGTTGGTCCGATATGGTTGTGCGATAACTCATCCGGTCGTCCACGCCGTCCTTCATCCGCTCGCTGTGGGGTTTTGAGTGCATCTCCCCCTGTGTTGAGGTATCCCGCCGAGTTGGAATACTCAAACTTCCTGCCTGACAGTCCACCACACTGTGCTTCTTTCGATGGGGCTATTTTGATTGATTGCTTGTGGAAAAGTTCTTCCTAACTTTACGAGGTGTTTACTGCCATGTCCCTTAATAAGTTGCTTGCGAACTGGGTGTTGTCAGCCTGTTCAAGTCAGGACAGGATTCGTTGCCTTCACCCAAACCCTAACCAAAAACTATGGTATTGGTCTTGGGCGTTGTTACCCGTGGACTTTTATAGCATTGAGAATTTGAGGTATGGGGTAACGGTAGAGTTTTAATGCACCCTGTTTTGAAAGCTCAACTGCAGCCGCTGCTCACGGTGGTCCACCGTTCCGTGGTCTTCATGACATACCAAACAATATACATATTGCCTCTGCTGTGGTCTTATTATTTCACACTTTATTCGTACGCACTGGGCCACATATTGGAGTTTGAACACGTGATATTGAGGTTACTCAGATGGTTTGGCTCTCTTTCCTCCCGATTCCTTGGCCATGAGTTGCCGTCCACTGTACCACCTGACTGAGGACAAGTGATGTACGAACCTAACGTTGGGGGACTAGTTTCGTCTCATGTCATTTGGTTATCTCTAATAACGTTTTTCGACACGCTTGTCAACGGTGCTCAGTTGGATGGTGCGAAGTCGACGGAGATTCCTAAATACAATTTTCGTTTAACGTGTTCGTGCTCTGCTAGTGTTGATGGGCCCGACCCACCCCATCTTTTTGCACTGGCTACAAACACTAAACCTTTGAATGGTGATCATAACAATTAACGATGTTGGCCCTCAAGTCTAATCACCAAAACCGATTTTGTTCTTGTTTAGACTCACACAGGTAATCTTAATATAGATTGAATTTCCAACATTTCGGTTTACGAGCCGAAGCTCTTATCCACTGGGACACCAGATCTATGAGTAACACTGGCTATGTTAGTACTTACCGCTACATGAATCGGGGTTACATGCACTGGTATAATGCAGAATTCTTCTTGGCTTACCCACGACTTGTTTAGTCAACCGAACATTTGAACTACAACAGAAACCTTCGTGAGTCGGTTATATCTGATGTTCCAAAATTGGCAATGGGGTACTTACTATTTGAACCAACAGGTTGTGCAATAACAGCTTGTTCCTATCAATTTGAACTTTTACTGTAACACTAACAATTCAGAAAGATGTATTTTGTGAATTGTGAATTTCGCTGCTATTCCTATGGAAAAACTCGTATTCCATATTCGATCTCAGCAACATTTTCAGCACATTAACCAGCCTAAATTGTTTTTAATTGGTCTATCCTATCGTAAGGTTGCTGTGGCATGTATCTGACCGTCTTTTTGACACAAGAAGATTCCTGTCCTGTTATATTTCAACATTTTAAAAAATTTGACTTTAGGTGGCAATATGCCTTCACGGCCATTCTGGAAGAGTCAGTGAGGCGTCGTCATAGAATGTGGTCTTGGTCACATATCCAACGGCATCGTCGTATAGCTAGGGAATACATTAATCTTTATAAGAAACGAATTCGAGGAGAAAAACTTAACCAAGAACAACAAAACGCCATTACGGTAAGACCACAATTGAGCTATATTTTTTGATTATATCTGTATTTTCATTCCAATATGGTATAACCATAAGTATGAGAAACGAGCAAGTGTTTTAGTACGGGGATGTGACACTTTCTTTGATTGTTTAAAAGATTTGTAATAATTAGTCTCAATGCGATGTTTGCAAACTACCTTGTCCAACCGTTTCCTTTAAACTTGTTTGTTTTCTTTATTACACTATCAGTGAAGTACTTGCCAACTGTTTCCCTAGGTTCTAATCTACTTCGTTAAGATAACTGAACTTTACGATAACTAGAATGTAATTGGGCCACCTCGTTTTATAACGGTCTCTCCTGGTCACTTAAATATGTGGACTATCCTTTACATAAACCCTTCATGCGATTTCCAAGGTGAATTCCTTGCTTCAACTAACAACAACAACTTAGTAGTTGAGATTCAGAAATCCTTTGCTATCTACAGTATCAGAGGCTTGCAGTGAAAATAAATATAAACCTATTCAACTCAACATAATATGACACCTTGCCCACCTCGTTGACCTAGTGAGATAAACTGGACTATGTGATAAGTACATTGTCGGAGTCACTTATGCCAGATCTTATCATCCTCCTCAACAAGAGTGTAGGTTTTGATATTGAAGTTCGTATCCGCAAATCTTCGGTGGTCTTCGCCAAGTTTGGTCATATGCAACGACGAAGTGTTGTTTTCTGTTACATGTCTAGGGCTGCCATGAAGTTTTATTCTGCTATTGTGAAGCGTATGCGGTTGGGACAGAGATCGTAAATTATCCTGAGTTGTTCGAATGTGGGTATCTGCATTCACTCGCACGAATTGGGTGGTATCAACAGTCAACCGGTGATAAGATTGTAAAGTAGTTATTCAGTAACCAAAATCGAACGAGTGTACTAGCCCTCGTTTTCACAGCAGCTTATGAATTAGTCTCTACAAAATGGCTGCACTCAGTGGCATAAACTAAATGGTATTTGCTGAAGCAAGTCGTCTTTGATAGGAGCTCAATACTTCGTTTAAATCTGTCAATCCTTGATAAAAAAATCAAAACATTATGCTGTTTGTAAAAATTCCGTTTCGCCTAACTGTTCTGTTATTCTTTACTTGGGTTTCTACCGACATGTGTTACAGCTCCTTCACATTTGGCAATAAGTCGTGAGACCGTTTTAGAAAAAACCTGTGGTGTTGTTCACAACTACCAAAAGACCTTATGTGCATCACACAGAAGGCTTCGGTTTCAGTAACAACTTCGTACTTTCATTGTCTTGGCCTCGATGTTTCTGTTACCCAAGAAATATGGTACACGGTAGGTGATAAAGCACAATCTGTGCGTTCGTGTAGTATTTTACATGTGACATATAGAATCCAAAACGCTAGTCATCGGCGGTGGGGCAATGTCTATGGCCTGATTCATGAGCAATGTCTGTGACCATTTAATTCAACTAGTTTTAGGGAACGGGCAAGCTGTCTGTCTATTTGCTACGACAACACGCACATTTTTTAATCGTTAACGGCTGTGAACGCCCATTTTCGTTGTTTGACTAATTTGTGAGTGTTGATGAGTAGTAGGGGATTTTGATTTTCATATAGATTGAAAGTCATCCACAATTGATCACAGTTATCGCATTCCCATAGACTGCAGTCAGCCTCTTTCGAAAAAAGCACTAGACTCGAGTTTCGCTCTCATTAAAGCTTGTCAGTCAATGATTTCTAAAATTTCAACTTGGAGAGAAGTCCTAGTCGAGGGATCATCGATTGGAATTAACAGACAGTAACTGTGTTTCCTCTCGAAGCGATCGGGCAACCTGATCATTACTCACAAGCGAAAGTGGTTGTGTTCACATATGATAATTTGGTCGTGCCTAGTTTGTGAATTTTTTTACCTCTCCATCTGTCTATTGTTCACCGACGCGTGTACTCCTTCTTGAAGCACTAAATCCTAAATCTTGTTAATTTCAACATTTGGAGCGGTTTGCTTCGCATATTTTCTACCTTGACTGAAGTTTCTTATGCGTTCCTCATTTTCATCATCATCGTGATCAAGGGCAGCAATACACCAGTGGTTCACGTTGATGGTTAGCTGACATACAATCACGAATGGAAGAGCAAGCCCCACTTGGGAAGCAAGAAGGATGTTACCACCAAATTCAGCTGTGTCTAAACCGAACCATCCAACATAACATCCAACATAACATTTCCTAAACAAACAACTAAACTATAAGCTCAAAAAGTGTCATCAGAAAGGTAGCTTACAGCTTCGTTGTCCCGTGTTATTAACTGCATTTATTTCACAGACAACTTCACAAAGTAACGGCAACGTTCACGCCGCAACCCGGCAAACTACTCTGAGTCGTGAGAGCCCCAGCTGGGAATACGAACCCGATCGAATGTGGCTAACTCTTTGGTGAACGACTTAACCTCTCTACATCGGGTCATCATCTGTCCACCTCGTACCTTGCGCCAATCGGCCTATATGGCGTAACCATATGGATTTGCGCATAGTGATTGAACAAGGGAGTCTACTTTACACCTACTGCCAACTGTGCACTTCATTACTTCATAGTTGCATACTCCTTAATGCCTCTTGATGCGAGCGGCCGAACGTGGGCATCGATTGTCAAAAATCGGAGGATAGTTCAAGTCTATCTCAAACGGAGTGGTTTCGCAACCGTAAGATAACAGCTGCTCATAGTCGCCATATGTAAGCAACTTGTAGGTTTCGTGAACAATAACCTTCAGTCATTAAAGTTATTTTGCATCTGCGAATACCTATTTGGCTTTGGAAGCACGAGATTCTATTTCATTTTCCGTATCGCCACCGCTATACGGATCGATCAGAAACATGCATAACGTCTTTACACAATATTTAGTTCACGTAATCACGCCATTCTCGCAGGAGTGCTTGAGGTCGCAAAGCATAATCCGGTGTACAGATCGTTCGACAAGTGTGAGCCCAGACAAAGAATCCGGAGTACAAACCGAAAGGCCTGCTCAAAAAACTGGCCTGCTAACTAAGCTAGGTTGACAAGCAGCCTCAACACACCGCTATAACCACAACCAAGCTGGCTAGCACGGGAGTGTACACGCATTTAAGGTTAAGTCACTCAGCTCCATCGTCCCACTGGTTTGGTCACCACAATCCGTAATCAATAACACTTGATTGTTGACGAATGCCTCTGTAAACGCTCCAGCATTCGAAAGGCAACGCTGGCCTAGGGACCAGCATGCATCGATGAGTTCAAATGGACAAAGTAACAATACTTTTATTTAACGGATTGTGCAACCGCGATATTTTTTTCATAAGCCAGATAATTCGTCCACGCTAAGTTGTGCGTGCCTATTGTCGGGCAAACTGAACTGAGATAAGTGTGACCTAACATAAACCAACATAACCAGAGTCAGGCAGTCAGATATACATGGTTAGCGGCATCCGTTTCGGATCAACCTGTCACAGTAACCGAAGCCAAAGGACGTCCGCGCCTGACCATCACCGCAAGTGACTTGTACTGCACCACTTGTGGTTCCACTCACACACCACGTATCCAGTGTAAACTCGAAGGAATAGGAGCAGTAAGTGTGTGAGTGAGACTTTTGTGTCCAGCCGGCCAACGCTGGTTAGCCAATCAATAGACTAGCACGAAAGTTAATCCATTATCTCTTGGAAAATAAACCGATAGAGACTCCTATGGTAAAATTTACACTGGAAAAACTATTGAAAATATAGTGCAGAAAGTATTCCTGTATATAAATACATGTTAGTGAACTGTAGACAGGATAAAGAAGAAAACAATTCAGGTTGGAGCTAAAAAACAGACAACGCATTCGCCAGACAGTACACCAATAAAGCCGAAGAAAAGGAAGATAGGTCATGGTTTTTGAAAAGGGGAGCGGATGAGTTACCAAACGATGGTAGTCAGTCGATGCGAACAAAAAAGCTGATACAACGTATATAATCTATTTGAGCCAAACGTACTCGTTGTCTACTGGCCGACGGTGTACTATGGGTACGTTGGTGACCTGCTAATACGAAGCGGCCAATACATTGGAGGCCGAACACATCGTAACGCCATATAATCGTGTCAGCATGGTCTATGGCACCGGTGATTCCTTTCCGTACCGCGTGCTTCAGTTAACAGCCACGCAGCTGCTGTTCATCGCACTTTCGGACGTCCTTCCAGATCGTGTTTCTGCAGACCGTCTGGTTCAAGACTAAGTTCTCCCTAAACCTAAAGTCAATGTAGCTATCGAATCGCGCCCAACTCGAGCGTTCAAATCACCCAGAGCAAACAGTCAGTTACTCCTTGGTGCCGACTGGATTGTGGCGGATAGCTGATCGTAGTACTGGTCCTTTGTATCGTCAATGTGACACAGTTAGATCATAATCACTAACAGATGTGACACACCTCTCTCGATCGAGTCTCAGGCGCATGGCCAGGATTCCAGGGCTGATTCCATTTGGTTTGCCTGTCATGAAGGCATTGATGTGATCAGCGATTGCGAAACAGACACCATGCTCTCGAACACTATCTGCCGGGTAACCTATCAATTAGAGGGTGTACTGAGCATCTGCTTCTCAGAGCTTATGTTGGTCTGCAAGCCTTGTCTCACTCAAGGCTGCTAAATCGATGTCATAGTGGCTGAGTTCCATGGTGATCAGTGCGGTTCGGCTTTCTGGCTCTCGTATGGTGCTACGTCGATCTAGGAACATGCACACATTCCATGTCTCAAGGGATAGCGTCTTGTATCCCCGGCCGTGTCTCACGTTCTTCTTCCTGTTACTGTGGTTTGAGTGAGCATTGTCTGCTCTAGGATTCGTGTTGGCGGGATCATTGGGGGAGTGAGAGTTTGGCAGTAGTATAGTTTTGCCCATCCACCCTACCGGAAACGGCAAATAGGGCTACCCGGTTTATCGTGTGCGATGGCTGTTACAGTATGGCATTTGGTTTATGTGATGTAGTCGTGTTATATATGAGCTTTGAATACTGCCAGGATGCTAAGAGCTAGATAGGAGAGCCGTTAAGGCTCTCAACCAAAGCCTTTGACTGAAAAGGCTGTACCACTGGACAGCGTGCGTCACACAAACGCAACATCATCGACCGTCAAGAACGACCAAGTTGCGGTAGCTGCACACAAGGTCGACGGCTGCACCCATATATATATATATATATATATATATATATCGTTGAAAACATTAACTTGCATCCCAGGTGTAACATAGAACGATGGAGGCCGGGTCGTGGTTGGTTAAGGGTGAGACTCATCGGGACGGTGTTACTACGAACAGATATATTTCTTGCCGGATTTGTAAGGTAACTATTGGAAATGAGGAGCCGGAGGGTTCCTAGACCTAAATTGGATGAAGTAATGATGGTGGAATCCGGCAGTAGCATGTTTTCATCTATCCTCCGCACTGTATACAACAGGTAAGACGACGGTTCATACCGCGAGACGGCTGTGGTTATGTAGGCTTAATAGTGTTTCGACTGTTCATAGTTTTATGTTAATCGAGATACTGCTGAAATCTACAGACCTAGACAGGAAAACGGTTATGCTTCTCAGCCCAAACCCTTTCCTTCAAAAACAGAAATGTGCCTTTTCCTGCACTGTAAACAGTATGTCAGCATTTGTGCGGTGAAAAATGCCTTTCGATAAATGGATTGAGAACAACATAACGTTATGAGCCAGTTGTAACACTACGTTTCAACCACCTGGATGGCCTTCCTCAGGAGCGTTGTAATCGAAGTCGGATTTCTGAGAGGGCAATTCTTTTGGTTCAATCCTGCCCGGTAAATGACCATCAAATTCCGTGGCCGGATGAATTCGGTAGTGGTTTGGCAGAACCCCGAAGTATTCGTGAATTCACAAATCCATCACATTTTTCTACTCCTTCGCACAAACACCAGTTGACAACTAGGTTTACCTTAAGACTCTTTCTGTCTTCTTAACTCTGTATCGTTTGCATTAGTTTGTGCTGCGATATTGAAACTCTGGTCTCTTCCCAGCTTGATTCCTACCATTGAAGTCAATGTTTTGTTTCCAAAAGACCAGGGCTTTGTTTTCATTTTAGGCTACCATTTAGCCTACCAGCACTGACCAGCTGAATCATAAAGGCTTCCACTCACGCACTCAGATCTTGTTCATTTGAGTTTACACTTGATATGGAGTGTGTAAGTGTAGCCACATGTGGTGCAGCGCAACCTGCTTATGATGCCTTTTGTGCACAGGCGTCCTTCGGCGTCGGTCGTTTTGATGAGCTAATCCGGATTAAGATGCCGATAACGGTGTGCGTATTTTATCGTGACATATGAGGGGCGCGTACATCGTGTTGCAGGTTGCGTAACTCATTATCGGGATGGTCGAAACTGTTGTAGGCGATTTCCGCGTACAGTAGACTGTTAAAAAACAACGGGGAACTTTACGTTAGTCGTTGTTTGGAGTTTGGCGGGTCGGATGGGACTGGTGGTTGTTCGAGCAGACTTTGTTGAGGATGCAGTGCACTTGGAGAGTGACTTAACATTTGGCACTGCCAACTAAATGATGTGTTACTGTGGATAATGATGATTTTGGTTACTGGCTAAATGGATTAGTGAACCTAGTAGTTTCCTCGTGATTGACGTCATCTCATTTTTTGTTTTCTTATTAATGTCCCGTTCTCTGTCTTCAGCTGCAACTGCTTAATGGTAACGATACTGATAGGCGCTGTCACGGTTGTAGGTTTGAGTTCCAATTATTTGAATTGCTTTCTTTTAGTTTTATGTAGTGTGACATCATCCGGCGAACACTGGTCTCACAAGCACTAGGGCTGGAGTGCAAATTCCGATCCGAAAGGGGATATGCACAATCGATGAGCTGTGATACGGGCGAAAGCCGAAATTTCCTTTCGATGTGAGCCATTCGAAAAGCCTATCCGAATGCGAAGACTGCAATCAAGCATATATGATGTTTAGTTATGTTGAGAAATACTCAATGAAAAGCTACTTTTTCAACCCTCATTATAGGGCTGTTTTTGATTGCAAACAGCGGTTGCTCTTGCACTACTCATCGTACTATATACTTGCTCTGATTACTTTCTCCCACATTTTTTCCTAGGACTATGAAGACGCGTTGGATGTGTTTAACATCGTGCTGTGTCGTCAACAGGCGGAACTACAGGTAAGTTTGGGAAAATACCGCTATGTTGCTTTGTCATCCTTCCAATAGCTTTGGTTTTGAAGTGACCTGATCGTACATGCATTGTAAAATGCATGCATCGTGCTAATATGCATTTCATGAAAATGATCATTTTCACCGCATATTTTTGTCAGTAAGTTTGTGAATTCATGTGAGATTTAGAATGGTAACTAAATTATGGAGCTGGTGAACATCACTGCTGTCAAAAAAGTTCCAGTCGTTTGGTTAAGTAACTTAGCGCAATCCTACTTGTACTGTAAATTATAACTCCTTGAAAATCGTTCTGCCTTCCTTTCTGACCACTTATTCATCGAGGCAACATGTTGCTATCTTTCGATATTTTAGATGAATATGAACATATTCAAATGTTCATATCACACAACTGCAGGTGCTTGACATCCTTCTGCCTATTTCGTCTTATTTCGCCTGTTCGAGACATCTGTCAGATAAAGGTATCTAAATGCATAACTTCTAAACTGTTCCAAATTCAGTAGACTTCTCTAAAGGAACTCAGTTGTTTTAGAACTGTTGGATTTGACGGTTGCGTGTAAAACACGCTTATAGACAGGGAGCTTAATACAATATGAGATTGCTAAAGCGTTCCATGCATATTTGTCATATATATGTCTGATAATACCCTTTCTTGAGATACACGAAGGATGGCATGCAGTTCGTTAACGGTTTCCACTGCTGGATTTTCTCACTCAGTCGCTTATTGATGGATTTATTAGTCTGTGAGCATAGTATTAGCGTATGTAATTTCAAAACTCTCTGTTCAAGTCATTTCACACCAGTGCGATTGTTTCGGGACGGAAGTGTATTAATATTTCTTGTGGTCTACTAGGAAACCTGCTGGCCCGGTCGTACAGTCAGTCTGTCCGAACCTAGTCATGAACAGTCGAAGTGGTCACGGTTGCAGTCCGTGATCACGTGGCTAGTATTCTGGGTGTCTAAATCACATATCTCTCGAGCTACATCAGTTGGAACTGTTTTACACTGCTCACTGTTGCTACATATTGTCTTCATTTGGCCTAGTGTCAAATTGTTTTATATCCCCTCACGGGGAGTGTATGGAATACGAAAGCATGTTTCTACACAATATCGTGCAGCAAGCTGAAGGACTTCAATTTTTATTCGGCTCAAAGTTACGACGAATTATGGCCTGCCGACTTCCGATGGTCTCGTCGACATTTGCACTATGGCAAACGGATAGCTTGTTCTTTTTCGTACGTTTTTGCTTCTAGTAGACCTAAAGGTGCGTTCCTACCCTAGTGCTGTTTTGTATTTTATGTGCGGTCATAAAGCTGAGTGAAAAGAAAGCGAAGAAGCATCGTTTTCGATTGAGAAAGGTAAGTTTTATACATCTGTTGACTCAGTATTATGTTGTCCTGTGTGCATTCATACTAGATCGAGTCCTACTGTTAGCACATCCGGGGAACTGTTTGTCGAAACTGTTATCGCACATTGTATACTCCTGTCGTTATTGTGTAGTTTAGTCGATGTTGTGACCCAAACCCATCAGCTAAGTCTACGCTTAGCTGAGGCGTGTTGACCAAACGTATCAATATAGAACTGCCATGTCCCACTGCTTACAAACCCTATTTAGCTAGTTATCGCATGTATGCATTTTATAACGTTCCAGTCCATAATTGTTACCCGCAAATATGTTGCATGTGTTTCATCTCCTTGCCGCCCTCGCTACTTAATTCCACCCTCACCTTCGTTACGCAATCCCTCTATCGCCGTCGCATGATTTAGGACAAAAGTTGTGAACTTGTAACCGCGTCATAAATTCTGGTGTACTTTTCTGAGCGGAATGTCTATGTTTTTGGCTTCATGGGTTTTAGACGCTTTTCTAACCCAGTTTGCCCTTTCAAGCACCTGCATACTGTGTAATTTTGGCAACTTCCTACACACATGTTTGTTCATATGGTTTTTATTTGGTTCGATGTGAAAAAGGTAATTTCGTTTTGCGTCCGGTGACTAGGTTGCATCGATATTAGATATTCTTATATCGATGCCTACTGGTGACCTATAAAATCATTTATTCACTCGAGCACTGGATAAATTGTACAACTAATTCGGATGAACCAATTCAGCACGCGCATTGACTTTTTCTGACGATCGTCGAAAGTTATGTGGATTAACAGTACGTGCTGTTCAACAAGTTTTCGTGTGCACTCGGAACTAACCGTGTGTTGTTGAATGAAACGTCAGTCATGAATCACAACCGCCTATTTCTTATTTATGTCGGTTTACTGAACTGAAATTGACCTTTTGTGTGATGCATGATGGATTAACGGTACTTTGTTAACACACGTTTGCGGTGTATACAAGAACACGTTCACAAATCGGTTCTGTGGCTCGATAAACATTTTATGACTGTAGACCACGTTCACCTGTATCCCGTTTGGACCACACAGCGCCGGCGCTATACATTTCAATATCGAGAGACATTGATCGTTTTCCTCAGTCTTAGCTTGCATCCACTGGATATGGCGGGACAGTAACTCGAGCTGATGGTCTGATGTTCTAACCGGGTCCATTATCAAATCGATTCCCAGTTCTATCGGCATCATTTCCACGTCGGTTGCAATGTTCTGCCATATTCATTAGTCATATATAAAGCTCTCACTTCTCCTTTAGGGTTGAGTTCCATCGCATCATCTGAACTCCTAATGACGCTACATTTGGGCCCGCCCATCCCCTACTACGCCTGGTAATCAGTAGATGAAAGGCGGTAGATAAGCAACTACATTCTTTTTAATCTGGATTGACCTAGATAACTACTTGATACACTCTGACTAACTACATGACGAACGGAGTATGCTCGTGCTCCCTTTTTGCAGCCAGTGTGCTAACTGTCATAGAACATGTTCGTTTTCCAAGTTGAGCGTGTCTTAGTTGAAGACGTTTGAGAAGATCGTGGACAATTAGATTCACTTGTGCTACTGTCAAGGTTTCCGGGCAACGTTACCTATAGTGGGGCATTGCGCATAGAAAGCTTACTAGCTGTATTGTAGTGGTCACCTTACTATCACTGGTAACTCAGTCGTCTTTTGCAAACTGTCGGCGTGCTGATGTTGAATATGGATGCTATGCATTTAGTGACATCTTTCCGCATTTACGTTTAAACTGGAGTCAGTTCACATAGTTGTATGACTGTGAACATTTATATTACTTCTTGATATGTCTGTTGATGACGATGGCGAAGATATAATTCGTGTTTATATTTTTCGAGGGTGATTCGATTAATGCGAAAGCTGACTGGCATTCCGTGTACTCGCAGGATCATTTTTCTCTGATTTCTTTTATTTGTTCAGGATGAGTTCCAATTACTAGTTAGACCCGAGTACGAATAACTCTATGCCTTATCTGTGGGTTCGTAAGGAATAATCTGCATAACATTTGCTCATGACTTTTGGGTTTCTGAACAGCACCGTTTATCTGCATGTGGCCTTGCGTTTTGGATCGAGCTTGTTTAAATATCATGTTACAGGCCACTTGTCCTGCAGTGCACTTCGTCTTTTGTCATCTTATTTTCATCGATTAAATTAGTCTAAGTCCAAGAGTGCGCAATCCAAATCCAAATCCGGCGGGCTGTTTGGTTGGTTCTCACGTGGTTCATCCTCCGTGTCCGACACGAGTTCTACTAGTTCTGCTAGCGCTGCAGACGATTCTGAGGCCAATGCCATCATGCAGCGCTTACAGTCGGAAATGACGAGCGAGGAAAAGGCTCGTCTGTACGCTGCTATCAACTATTCCGAGACTGGATTGGCAAGTGGTAAATACCCGATCACGTACGTCTCTATGATCGTGTCGATCACCTTGCGACAATTGAGTTTCGTACTACTCGACGATAAACTGAGGTGAGATTTTGAGACTTGAACGGTTGTCACACTGAACTTATGTATACACGACGCACATGTTTTGTTGATCGTTTTTATTCTGCCTCATCTGAAGCAAATTCGATGCTGACTATCTATAGGGTGATAGGTAGATTTTCTCATCGTTATGTTACTTGCTTTCTTTAGCGATCCACGAATACTCAAATTGGCCGTGAACAAACTCACAGCTGGAGTCGAGCAGAGAGAAGGTGATCAAGCTTTGAGGTTAGTAATACTGTGTTGTAACTATTGGTACGTTTGATCATGGGTATCTGCAGCGGACTCATGTAGATGAAGTACGACCTCCGTTGTTCCGAATTTGTAAATTTTTGTTGGTTTTCACTTGAGTTTGTTCCGCCGTTAAAGAAAACAATGCTTGTACTCTTGAAAGGCGACAATTTCGATTCATTACAAAACAGTTGACATCCGTTTTTAAAGCTTTATGCACTGTTTATCCATTCCTATGTGTCCTGCCATGCTTCCTAAGGCTGGGTATTTAGCAAGGAACCGATCCACTGATGTGGTAAAAATGGTAAACTATATTTAACATCCTGGCTGCGAAACTGCTCGTTCTCGATGTTTCACATGCTGAGGATACAAGACGAGCTTTACACTAAACGAGTTTGGAAATGAAGGGTAAAACAGTAGCGCACATAATCTACTTATCGACTAATTTGGCAACGATTTATCAGGTTAGATGTGTTGTTTAATGACTGTCATTCCCGTTTTCAAACTGTTGGTTTTACCCTAAGATTAAGCAATTTGGCTAATTCGTATCGATTTTTTCCATTTGCAAACTGTGTAGCGTGAAATTACGACTGGACAGCCTTGAGGCATTGGGCGCACGACCATCACTAAAGCAGGCCAACATCGCCCGGAACCCTGATATCCCGGTCCTGGTAACCAGCCATGTCGTCGCGCATCCCGTGATCCCACCTACGGTCGGTGAAATTTCTGACCAACTACTGGCAGTAGATTTTGAAAAAAATCCTCTAGACAGGAAAGCAGATCAGCGTATATACATTCGCGCCGATCCACTTCAGATTGTCTACGATGCGGAAACCATCAACAAAATTGTTCATTTCCTCGCTCCACCGAAAGACTTACGTTTGCAGGAGTAGGTTTCTATTTGCCCAGTGTGTGCCCGTTAGGTTCCGCTGTGATAGGCCTGTTTGCCCTTAGATTAATTGGCCATGAATCAATTGACAATGCAAGTCGATGTCATTTTAAGACAAATAGACTCATACAAAAACTGTTTGCAATAGTAAATGTGGTTTTATTTATTTTCGTGGATTTTGTTTAATCTTTCGACATACACTTTGGGGATGTTACGTCCGAACTGTCCACTTCCTACTCCGGCTTGCGTGCAACTGGGGGTGCGGACAACTCTTCAGTGAGCAAATGCTCGATTATTTTGACAGTTTGGTTGGGTGTAGACGAACTACAAATTTCAAAACGCAAGTGATTTATAACGCGTTTTGGAACACTCGATCTGACTAACCCGACATCTCAATACACAATGTGCAACGAGACCTTTCTTGTTCACACTGCGATGTGACTAGTACAAAACAGTGGCAATAAATCGCACGGATAACACGTGCATTCAGCGCCCCACGCCACACATGTTGGATGTGGTAAATGCCTTCACCTGTATAGAGGAATACGACCCTGAAAGTGGCGTGAACACAGGGGGTCTTAATTGAATCGACTTGTTTTTGCCACTTGGAATAGGACGAATGTGACTTTAGAGTCGGGTTGGGTTTACCTTAACCCCGATCGAATTCGTCAGCATAGTTATATCCGATGAGTTGTCATAACTTATGCCGATTGGTTTAACCTTTTAAAGCAGTTTCATTCAATCACATCTTCTACAACCGCACAAACCTTTTGGTTTACCAATTCTGATTTTTAGCTAGCGCATAGTTAACATTTAATTTTTTTGAGAGATCATTCTTGGTGATCGTCTTCCCATAAATTTTATATCAGATTTTGACCATCATGTTTTGGGCTGAATTGGCCAGCCGTGCATGTGGTTATAGGTCTTGCAAACAATGAGTCAAAATTTTATGCCCATGTTTTTTTCCGGCACTCAGTCCGTTTGCTCTATACGACGTTTTTCTTTTTTCGTGGAAAAACCCGAGCGTGATGATGGATGACTTGTGTGCGTGTGTCTCTTGACCCATTATGCTATCTCGATTTGGCGGTCAGGCTTGTTCACTGCATCGATCCGGAGGGCCACAGTGATCAGGATTTCGGTCCTTCTACGTGCAGCTTTGTCAGACAGGCCAAAGGGGAGCAGTCAGATGAAAAGCAGATGCATTCATAGGGTTGTATGTCGCACTACTGACCGCATAGGAGTGCTTAGGTTGTGAGACACGATTCTATGGGCATACAACAGAACTATATTTCTTTAACTAGTTGCGGCACTACTGTCTTCCTTATCAGGAAGAAGGGGTTAGAAAAGATACCCTCAAACAAAGAGCACTTCGATCGCCCAACGGTTGACCGTGACCGTCGGCGTATTATTCAATACGGCCGAAAAACATCTGGTATGTCTCAAAAGCCAGATGTAGCTTCGGATACATCCAGTGCGCGCAGTAACGCTGAGAATCAGTCATTGATGTCTTATTCACTGCGCCCTCGGTCTAGGCAAGCCTCTCACTGCCAGGTGAGTCAGACTTTTGAGTCATCGGCTCCGGGTAGGGTCCCTCAAGAAAAACTTGCATCCTGTTGTCTCTCAGGTCAGAGTTTTGAGTCAGAGACTCGGGGTGGAGTTCCTCAAGTCAACCCCCTACCGCGGTATAAACGACCGAGAAGTACTGGAAATTATCGTTCTCTCGACAGTGACATTATTCATCCATCACGACTTTCTCCTTTCGTTCTATCTCCCAAGTTTTCTGTCTTTCCTGTACTCTCAGGTGATAATTGTTTTCTGAGGCCAAGACAGCTGGTAAACATTGGCGCCTTCAATGTCCGCACTCTCCGACAAGTCGATGAACAAACTGATTTGACAAGTACTTTGTGAAGTTTGGAGCTTGATATGTGTTTCGTCTCGGAGACCCGGGTCTTCGATTGCAGTACCGTTATTCACTTGAGGTCACCTCCAGATAACTGTCGATCTAATCGCTTCTATCTCAGGGTTCCTGGTGACGCCGAAGCTGAATCTCGTGGTCAAGCTGGAATGGGTGTTTCACTAAGTTCCAGAGCAGAACAGTGTTTGATCGGTTGGATCGCAGTGAACGGTAGTTTATGCGCTGTCAGGCTCAGTACATCGGTTAAAGTCTGTCAACACAAATCAGAAGAGCGTTGTTTTCACTATATCGGCGTATGGTTCGACGGACGTCTGTTCGGATGTTACCAAAGGTGCATTCTATGGCGCTCTCGTTGACCTTCTGAAGCAGACTAAACACTGACATCAACGTACTAGCGGGCGATTTTTATGCTCAGCTCGGTCGTCTTTCTCCATAAGGGAAGCGGCTGGGAAGTGTTTGGTGCCCGGGCATAGAGCGTTGACAGTTTCGAAAGACTGCTGCAACTGTGTGCATCCCATGGTCTCTATATTTGGACCCCCGCTTTCCAACACAGGACGAAACACTGTGTTACGTGAAGACCTCCGTGTGCTTCTCAGTCGTGGACTCAGTTGGATCATATAGCAGTTAGTTACAGGTGGCGTCACTCTGTTAAGGACTGTCGTTCCTTTTGGAGCAACCACCTGGACTCGGACCATGCTGTTGTGCGTTCCCGTTTTATCGTTTGCCCAGAGGACATATGCTCATAAATGCATGGTACTCAGCTGGCATTCGCGTGAGGAGAGTGTAACGAGCGCATTCCAGGGTGCACTGGTGAACAAATTGCCCAGTTTGAGTCAGCTGAGAGAACCTAATGGACACCGGGAACAAATCATGAGAGCTATGAAATCTTGCTGTGAGGGGGTATGTTCCGAAGGAGACGTGCGGTTGCGACAGAACTGGGATTCTGTCACTTCAATAAATTTCATGGGCAATCATCTTTCCATTCCAACTGGCTCTCAGTTTGCTGACGACCGTGGGGAGATTAAACACTAGCTGACCATAAGCTTGCGCTTCATTTGGTTGTACAATAAAAATAGAGGGAACTAACTTTTCCTATCTGAAGTTAGGAGAATGTCTTTTCCCTGATCCGTGGTTATGCTGGCCGTCGAGTAGGTGTAAGTGAGACCATGTGTGACAAGGCTGATTCATTTATCACCAGCCAATCGCACCGACTTGACAGATAGATGTGATGAAAATCTATTTGATTCACCGCTTATCCAAACTCAGACGTAATAGAAGATCTAACAACGGATGAATCCAAAGGTCACGTTAAGGTACCACTTCAGGATTGGACGAAAAGTGAGAATGTTACACCTCTAGTTATTTGTCAAGTTATTTGTTCTGCGTTGCGTCAATCAGTTTGACTTTGCAGGCGCCAGTTTGATCAGCCAATGGCAGAATGAGATTTCTTTAATACTGTTGTACATCTATAAATGCTGCTTCTTGTCTCATTAGTAAGAAACCGCTTACTACAACCTGTACGAGGTCTTCTCCTTAATATTTGTGTAGCACAGTGAAACAGTTCAACTGACCTCAACCAACTCATGTAGACGACGGGTTCTGAATGGTCAGTTATTACGTTACAGACGGCCCTATGTTGGGTACAGAAGTGACCTTGAAGCTTAATTTATTGAAACGTAACAAGGCTCCAGTAGCGGATCTTTTCTCTTTTTGAGGATTTTGGATGGAAGAAAGTTTGTATCAGAACTGACGAAACTGTTTCAAACTGTTTGGGAAACTGAAGAGGCATTTCCCGATGGGTGCTTATGAACGGTAATTCCCGTTTCTAATAGGAGGCCTGAAGTCATTGTGACAACCACAGAGATACTAGCCTAGTGTCTGTTGCGTCCAAATTGCTCATTTGCTTCGTATTGCTTCAACTCACTAGACTCAGAAAAAAACAGATACATGAAGAACAGACAGGATTCCGGTCTGGTCGACGGCACGTTGATCATATGTTGTTACCCTGCGACGGATACTGGAGCATCGGCACTCCTACAAGTAGCCGACGGCCGTGGTACTTTTTGACCTAAATGCTGCTTTCGATTCAGTTGCTCGTGACGTTCTCTGGAACTGTCTTTCTTGCAAAGGAGTTCCAGAGAGATACATGAGTCCATTAAGATCACTGTATGCTCACTGTGCAGGCAAGGGGAGGGTATTTGGGCAACTGTCTCGGGCGTCCATCACTTCTAGTGGTGCTCGCCAAGGGTGTCCGATTTGTTCTTGTTCAGTTTTGTCATGGGCGACATTCTTGAGGGTGTTCTTGAGGAATACAGTGGGCTTGGTGTTGAGCTTCTTCTTGGAGCTCGGTTGACCGATGTAGAGTATGCGGATGACATCGTCTTACTTACACCCTCTGCTGAACACCTGCAAACCATGCTGAGCGAGGTGAGTGACCGGGCTGGTTTGTATGGAGTGCACTTCGCACCTTCAAAGTGCAAAATGTTTCTTCGTGACTGGGGCATTCCCACTCTTCCTTTCCTCACTGCCGACGATCCGCTCGCGACTGTAGACGGTTTCGCATATTTAGATAGCACTATCTCGTCAGGCTGTAATATTGCAAATGAGATATCAGCGACGATAGCAAAGGCACGCATTGCCTTTGCCAAACTGCGTCATCTCTGGCGTCGAAAAGACGTTACGTTGTCGCTGAAAGAAAGGGTTTATAACGCCTGTGTGCGTTCCATTTTGCTCTACTGTTCGGAAATGTGGCTTGTTGGCAAGGATGATGTCAACAGGTTTGCTGTGTTTGACCATCATTGTCTTCATCTCTTAGTTCGCATTAAGTGAATTGGCCGCGTGAACAGTACAGCTGTTCACCGGTGGGTATTCCGGAATGCTCTGGATACGCGATCAATTAGTCAGCTAGTTACGTTGCACAGCCCGCGATGGTTGGGCCACATACTGCGCATATCAGCTGAGAGTTTGCCGTACCGGGCATTATATACTGAGACCACCAACAGTTGGGCGAAACCGCGTGGTGGTCAACCAACAACGTGGTCACGAAATATGAAGACCCTGACTGCTCCACTGAGTTGAGTGGGTAGGTGTCACCTGCCTGGCTGGATTCCTCGTGTTCATTCAGCAACGTTCCCTTCTCTAGGATATTCCAGTTCATTGTCGAGATGAGCGGCGACCCGAACCACAGTACCTTCTTGTCAGGCTGAAGGCTATCGATGGTGGTGGTGGTGGTAATTGAATGACATTCTATTTGTCCATTTTGATCCGCTCTGCTTTCTCCTTTTTCCTGTCTATATTTTGTGACAGTAATTTGGCTGCTAATTGTCCTTCCTCAAATTAACAGTGGAGTTCACTCATTACGAGATAAAAATTATGCCGTATGGCTTTCGCACAGTGTGTCCTGGTTGGAGTTCCAACCTCCTAAGCTTCTTACAGAGTCTGATGCCACAATGGTCAGGATTCACAGTGTTGAACCGTAACACTCGTCTTCGCCGTTACCACTTGTGCTTCTTCCAGTGAGCAGCTGGCTTGTATAGTTGAGAGCTACACATTTTTGCTGCCTCTTGTAGGATTGAACTAACTGCTTCCGATACAGGTCGTTTTACGTTACACGTATTTTCTGTACATACTGTTAGTGTTGCATATATTCGGCCTAAAGTTGACGATTAAATCGTGTCTATTCGTCATCCCCTGACTGTTAGTGTATTCTGTACAGTAAGCCGATTTACTAGAACATCTCTGTTTGTGATTGATTTGTTAAAAACGGTTATTTCTTCACATCTAAGTTCATACCGGCTGAAAATGGGCGTTTTGTTCCCTCTCCCTCGCTGTTGGGGTTACTTCTAGCATCGATTTACAATTTCTGTTTTACTCGTTATCGACTGCTTGTTTCAATGCTTGTTCTGAAATCTATTAATTCGTACGGTTTTACTGGCCTTGTCAACGCATGTTGTAATCTTCGCTGCACGACAGTAAATCGATGTTGGCAAATGTTTCGGAGAGATTGTCAACCTCATACACAAGCGGAATTGTGCCACTGTTCAGGTGCACAGAGTCACGTGATCGGGATTGCACAGCCGTGGAGAAAATTTTTAATCATTGCCTAGGGATGTCAAACTGGAGCAGTGAATATTTTAAACTTTTCGCTGGAATCAGCACTGATCTTTTCTGTATAACGTCGACAGTAGCACATCGGTGAGCGATTCTGTTGCACAATATATATATATATATATATATATATATATATATAATCTAAAATATCGCCTAGCAGGTTTGATGAGGTCAGAGATTTCGACCTATCTAGGAGTCCTAATCGCCGGGTTATTGATTGGAGTTAACAGGACAGTTACTTTGTTTCCTCTCGAGACGATCAAGCAACCTGATCGTTACTCACAAGCGAAAGTGGTTGAGCGTTCACATATGATAATTCGATCGTGCCTAATGTGAGGTGAATGACGCGATGGCCAACACGGTTACCTCATGAAAGCGTGGTCGGAGTTCTAACTCCAGCCGCGGCAAGGATGTGCATTACTGACAAGCTCTAATGAGAGCGAAACTCGAGTCCAGTGCTTCTTTTCTTTTTTGACTGGGTAGTCAATCTGTACGCGAACGTTGAGGTCAAACGTGAGTGTTGTTCCACTTGAAATTAACCCCACTGTAGAATCTGTCAGGATTCACGGCTATACGCAGTCTATCGGGCCGGTTGTAAACCTCTTGATTCAGGGCAGAACAAGACGGAATGTTGAAGGTTTACTCAGATAAAATTGGTTCTGTACATAAATAAGGAACGGTTAGCAAATTATACAACTTATAACCAAGTGAACTCTGTGCACGGAATTTAACCGTCAGCAAATATCAACCAATAACACGGTAGCGTAAACAGTTAAATTCGGCGGTACAAAACAAACAAACAGCGAGTTCAAAGGGGAAGTTCATAGTGTCGGAGCAGGGTTGGTTACGTGTAATAATGTAAGAGACGTTCGGCCAGTAATTAATGTAATCAATACAGGAGTATATATATTTGTAAGACCTACAGTACGATAGTTTGACCAATGGGGTATGGGTATGGGGATCAGTTGGGATTGACATTGTGCACATGGCCCAAAATAGACGGTTGGTCGAGCGGTAGAGTTGCTGCGCGAGGTCTGGCGGTTCCGTGGTTCGACCCTCCAGCTGCCCTTTTGCCACCCAACTATCAGTTTCAGTTGGAGTGATCTGAACACAACTTCTATAGATTCTGGCCAGAATCTACACCCACCTCGACTGTTCGTCAGTAACCCATAATAGGCCTTTGTTTTACCAGTTGCACTTGAGCTTGAGCTGAATTTCACAAGGCTGATCTGCTGCCTTAACTTCATTAGTCATCTGTGGTTTAGGCGATCCGGTCAAGCACATCTACTCTTTGACATTGATTGTTTGACATCCTCCGTAAATGCTTCACTCATGACACCAATGTAACCCACGGATGTATTGCTGTCGGTGACGACTTTTGTTGTTAACGAGTGGGTTATTGAACTCATTTACTCCGCTGTGAATCGTCCGCCTTCCGATTCCATTGATGCATGCTTTCCAGTATGATCGGCTTTGATTCCTGCTTATCCTGAGTTTTTCTTGTTGATAATGATTATTGTTATCAATTCGTGCGCATGTACATTGGTTATAAATCTGTCCTCTTCATCAGGC
The DNA here is from genome assembly GCA_013368495.1 of Paragonimus heterotremus. Taxonomy (NCBI): domain Eukaryota; kingdom Metazoa; phylum Platyhelminthes; class Trematoda; order Plagiorchiida; family Troglotrematidae; genus Paragonimus; species Paragonimus heterotremus. Next base: position 27,178 of record LUCH01000987.1, read on the forward strand.
TCTCTAGTCAAGTTCTGTCCTCCCTGGAAGATGTGAAAGAAGTAACCGTTAGTGGCTTACGTCATCTAGCCAGCCGACGAATCTACACTGAAGTTAAGATCGATGTTCGTCCCAGCTACTTTCTGCTACCTGACAATGGAATATTTCGCAAGTGAGTAGGTCTCTTCTCAAACACTGTTTTCTTACGATCACGGACACCGGTATTGGGCAATGTGTTGCGTAATCTCTCCTTCCATTAATGTGCGCCTACCATAAAAATTTGCGTATTTTTTGATCATTTGTAGCTGTTTTTCACATCCTGCCTTCTGCGCTATAAATCACTGGTGATTTGATGACGTAATTCTTACCGCATCTTATGTTTACGCTTTCCTCTTCGAAGTCACTGCCGCATGTTGTTGGTGGATTTGGGTAGCCTTACAGTTCGGTCCACTCAAACCAAAACTCAATTGAAAGCAAAAGACAAACGGGAGGATGTTGCACTTTCGCAGTCCACGTCGGCGGGTGAAAACGAACCGTCCATTGGGACAGAACAACCTCAACCGCGTCAGCGAAAGATTATGCATGCTACTTTTGAAGAATTGAAGGAAGATGCTTATGACGTCTATGAAATTAACATTTCCTCTATGCAGATTGTAATGGTTGAAAAAGGTCAGTATTTCCACCAACCATTGTCTAACTGGTATGCTCATGTAACTTAAAATTATTGTTGTTTCATACTGGATCAATCGGTTTTCTTTTTCTGTCAGATGAAGACTGGCGTGTCCTTCGTACCAAGCAACACTCTCCCAGTCATATTCTGCGGCCTTTGGGAGTGACATTTTTCTTAAAACGCTGTCTGTTGCATAATGATGTAAATCTACCGAAGTGAGTTCCACCTATTTGCGTTTCGTCTTTATCTTCTCTGATTTAGACTGATCGATTTATTGGCTACGCCGACTTATAGATTTGGGTGGTGTTTTTGAATGAGCTGTTAACGCCGAAAATCTACTGCACAGCTTGCATATCTAACGTACCTCGTTTTGAGGATCAATTCATAGTGACTTTTTGAGACTACAACTATCGAGCCTCTCGGTTAGACTAACTTGTCACTTGTTGATGGTCTCGCATGTTTCTATTCTGTTAGCCAATCAACAGCCCAGGTTCGGATTTACCATCTGAGTTTTCCCCCACCGCTTTAAGCTGGGTTCCCGGGACCACTCATGCCGTATACGGACTGAGTCTTCAATTTTACTTTTTCTGTTGATTTTATTCTCGTGTTCGTTTCTTCTGAAGTCATTAAACGAACTGGAGATTGGTAATCGGTGGCGCGGTCCTGCTAAACCTAACGGTTCGAGACGTTTCCTGATACCGGTGACTACATAATTTACTGCTGCTGATTTTTTGTGCCTTGTCATGCTAGTGGCAACGTTTTGGCGTTATGTTGGGAAGGACTGCTCAGGATGAGAATTTTGTTAGAGTTCTCAGCTGGTTCATAGCATCATTACTGCTTTGTAACATACAAGGTCATGTGTATCCTGGCTATTCTCAGACTACCGAAACTTAGATGGGAACGGAACGACTTCATCGACCCATAAACTTAATGGTTTGGCCCCTGGGGGCTTCGTTGGGTTGATCGCGTCTTGTGAATGGCAATTCATCGGTTGCCACACAGTATCTTTTTAACGAGTGGTGAGTCAAGCTGCAAACGGTAGTCTGGTAGCCAGCGTATGACTTATGTCCGGGGCTGTGAGGGTGCTGGCCCCGACGTTTTCCTCGGTAGGGCGTTCCCGGCTTCTTAGCTAGAGTACTGAGAACGACGCACACCTTTAATTTAGGACGCTGCCGGATATGACAAAGATTCAGAACTGTCGTTCGTATTGAGATATATAATTAGGTTCGGATCATGCGTTGGTACGTTGTCGTTTCGGTGTTACTTTTGCTGTACAACGACCCCACTGACATCAACGACTGGCTGTTGAAAAACTGGCTTTACCATCGGCAAAGCATAAGTATCAAATCAGCCTAGGAAGCTGCCTTAGTTGTTCTCTTTCCGAAGATCCTAATAGCTGCTGGACACAAATCTCACAGGCCATTCAGAAAGCAGGTAATGTAGCATGCGACACGGGAGTACATGGGTCGAACAGACACTGGATCTCGGATAAATCTCTGGAGTTGTTAGAAGCCAGACGGAAGATTGCTCCTGGCAGTTCTCATAACCAATCTAGAAGAGATATTGGTCGGAAACTGAAACATAGTCTAAAGACTGATCGTGATGCTTGGTTAGTGGAAAAAGTTAAGGAAATCGAAACCGCCTTTGCTTCAGGGAACACCGACAAACTCTTTGGGCCTATCCGTGCTACTGGTCCCAGGCGACCGTCTGTCAGTGAAGCTATCAGGGAGGCAGACGACACACTAATCTATAATAAGTCCAGAAGGTTAGAGTGTTGAGTGGAACACTTTGAGTGTCAATTTAGCTGACTTCGTGCTTCTACCGTGTTGCAACCACACACTTGTAATGCAGCACCGTGGTTGGTAGATTTGGAATCATCCACTGAGACTGATTGAGGTTCCCACTTGCATTTCTGCTTTCAAACTTAATAAGGCTGCTGGTCCAGATGATCTCGTCAGGCGTTTTTGGAAGAAGGGAGTGTACGTCAAGGTTGTCTTCTTTCACTATTCTTGTGTAATTTTGTGATGGACGATGCGATTTGCAGAGTCAGTGGCTTGAAACGATGAGATGGCGGCTAACCGAGCTCAGTGGCGTGAATGTTGTCGTTGTTTGTCCGAGTTGTGTGTGTGTGAAGTGAGTGCATTTAATGACGC
>LUCH01000987.1:39383-62857 GCA_013368495.1 Paragonimus heterotremus
ATCGAGATCTTTTATTCAGTCACCACATTTGCACAGACTCAGGTAGTTATTTCATATACTAAGGATGCCAGCTAATCGTTTGCCACATCGAGCACTGTTTGCCGACGCTTCGACCGGTTGGCGTAAGGTGCGAGGTGGACAGATGATGACCTACCGTAGAGAAATGAAATCGTTCACGAAGGGGTTGAGCACTGTAGATCGGATTCCTCTTCCGGGCTGAGGCCCTCGCGACTCGCAGAGTCAGTGGCTTGAAACGATGAGATGGCGGCTAACCGAGCTCAGTGGCGTGAATGTTGTCGTTGTTTATCCGAGTTGTGTGTGTGTGAAGTGAGTGCATTTAATGACGCATGACAGTGAAAACTGTGAGTAAACTGTTGTCTTGTTGATGACGCCTTACTTTCACTTACAGCTCGGTTGTTTGTTTGCAAGGTGTAGGAGGCTTGATGCTGTATGTTTGAATATAGTCGGATCTATTTTTAGTAGATAGGTCTTTCCCCCTCCGCCGCTGTTTTCTCCTTTTGCTTATCAGGTTTGCTTTTTCCCCTCGTGGTTGTGTGGCAGTTAAGCACTGATATACTGCTGTCTAGGATAATGATGATGTATATTTGCTTGCAATACCTCAGTTTTTAGTGTGTGTTGGAGCAGTTCTGACAATCTTCTACATAGTGTAATTTTCGTTCATCGTTGACGCGGTGACCGCTCAGTCGACAGCTCCCTCTGTACGTCACCACCATTATCTATTGAAGGCTGAGGCCACTCCGTTTGACGCATGTTTCTATTTGACACCAGTTGCAAACGGCCTAATTGTTTTCGAGTTTTCTTTTTTCTTACCGGTCTCCTGTAGTACCAAGTGCAAACCATTACCCCGGTTTCCGTTCGACCGCTTATTTTTCGTGTTACTTTGGCTACTTGTTTTCGTAGGTTTCTAATCTCTGCTGGTTTTTTTTTTCCAGGGCTTTTAATATCGCTGAGCTGAGTTGGCAAACCAGAGAGCTACTTCTAGTATATTTCTTCATAGTGTTTCAATTATTGTGCACTTCCGTGATCAAAATATTTTATTTGCTTCCTCATTTTCATTGCTAGATACAAGTTCAAATTCTCCAACGGGACACGAAAAAATCAACCGGAGAGGGTGATGTTGTAGTTCTTTGTGTTGCGGTACACGAGGCGGGCACTCACTTATTGAAACGTCGATGGGATCAAGAAATTCACGTAGGTTTTGCAGCGCTGTTGATGTAAACCCATAAAGTCCTATACGATCGTAGTTCTATGTTATCCTTTAGTGATAGTATCCAGTCAATATTGCATGCTTATAATATTTCCGATGGACGATCATCTAGCGCAAGGGTTCTAAAACTTGTTTGGTCTGTCGCCCCCCTAACTTCCGTACCGCAACGTTGTCGTCCGTCTAATTTTACATGCATTACTTGGGTATTCAATTTCCAATTCTGACAGCTGAACACAAAACTTATTACAGTTGTGTATATGTATATGTAGTGATCAATCCAGGTACCGAGTTTGGTTCTATCTTATCGATTTTTCAACATCTTGCGGATATACTTATGTATGATTACTCTGTAACGGTAATTGTTCAGGAAAGTGTGATTCGGTTTCATTTTCACTTCTATTCTACTGAGGGTTGATACCAGTTTAGCATATTTCTGACATTTGCTTTTTTGCGCTGATGAATCATACTGCCGACATTTATGCCGTTGGCTGTAGCCAGTGGTATTTAATCATATATCTTAAACGTCCGGAAGAAAGCACACCAGATCAACTAGAAGAGAAATGGTGCCCCGGTAGTTCGGATTTGCCGCCTTCGGATAAACAGAACTATAAGCCTCCGTTCTTTTTTTTAGAATAACGGTCCTGCGCTCGTTGATCGCCCGCAAGTCGAATCAGAAGACGAGTTAAAGGTCACTTTTTCCAGACTGGAAAACGTTCTCAATGAGATGACAAATACATGTGTATTTATTGGGTACATGACGATGTAAAATTCCTATCGAATTAAAAGGCTGGGGGATAGTTACTAAAAGATAGTACTCGTGGACACTAGGTGACTGATAGGCGCAGTGAATTGAAGTTCGAGCAGGTAAAACTATTGAAGGTCGCCTCAGAATTATTGTGTTGGAATTTTGCCATTTTGCTTAACCAACATCGTCTTCCCTGGGAAGGAAGCGCTTTTGTAAGGAAAATGGGGATCCCTGACGACATCAAATGCTCATTTTACCTCCGACATGTTCGTTGTTTGATTGTGATCTAAACTAGTGTTGCCGCTTCAAATTACGTATTATTCATGACGCATTTTCTCACTGGTGCTCCATTAAACTGTTACTCTGAATTATCCAACCAATCGGGTGCTCAGGCTCATGTGGGAACAGTTTCTGTGTCTGTACCAAGCTATACGAGTCGCCGTTCTGGGGAACCGGTTTGTTTGGCGAAAACGAAACGCCACGTCGAAGGTCATCACTTGCTAGCGCTCCACCTATTGATTGCTGAGAAAAATGCTCCGGATTTTGTGACTCGCTACAACAATACCAGACATCATTTGAGATGCGAATTCAAGACTTTGGAGGTGAGTTGCTCACGTTCTTGTTTCCTTGCGTTCCCATCTGTACTCAAAGTGGAAGTAAATAAGGGAAAGTCCGAACATCTGCCTAATTACCTTTCACATTCAAGACCCCTTCAAAACCTATTAATGCTCCCTTGTTGTGTACTTAAGGGAAATTTGTTGTGGTTTTGTGTTTACCGTGGCCATCCGCTGATAATTTGAGTGCACTGTATGTAATGCGGGTTGCATCACTGTATCGCTTTCGTTCACATCGAACCGATTAACAGCGTTGTCCTCTTCGAATCTCTTATTCGTTTTGTTTTTACCGGCGAATTGGACAAGTGCCGTTGTGTTGCGAGTAGGCTGTTGATGTCTAACCGAAAAGGAGCTTGCTTGCTGTATTGTCTCTTTCCGAACAAGTGAAGTTTCACAAGATGGCGTCAGTTATGTCCGATGAATATTTTGACCGAACGTTTTATTTATCTGTTGTCAACTCGTATTATTGTGAGCCCGGCTCGTATCGACTTCAAAAGCACAATCGTTTTGAATTTTTGTTTTTAGCTCATTTTCTGTTACTTTCCGCATATTGTGTATTACACTTGTATTTTGTATGACTGTTCATCTGAGTACCTTGTGGACTGCATATCGTTCGATTGTTCAGATCTGTGAAAGCAGAACATTTGAGCCTATTTGGCTAAAATCAGTGAATGTCGATACCATCAAGCCATCACATGCTCCATTGCGCTATATGATGGAAGCAGTTCCATTTGTTATTTATCTTTTCGCGCGCCACATATTGCTCCCGTTTATTAGTTTACTTGCTGTATTTATTGGATGTGCAGGTGTAGTTGGAAAAACATTCACCGTTTGCTTTTTAACCTTGCTGTGCCTTCTTCTCAATGAAGGGGTGAAACTAATTCTGCGATTTCAGGCATCTGACTTGTCATGTATGAACTCCTGTATTGCTATGAATATATTTAAATTTGATTCTGTCTACCCCTTTTCGCTTTTATTTAGCTATGTGTTCATCAAGAAGCCACGTTGCTTCTAATCGATTTTTTCAACAACGTACTCCGTGACTTGGTTCTTTCGCCCAAAGATGGTAGTAATCAAGTCGATGATTCTCGTTCGGAGGAGTCCACAGCTCTGGCGCAGTGGGCATCCAGGGTTGGAGACAAAGAGGGTCTACAAGCAGCCATTGAGCAAGCCAATTCGGAAGCCGTATCAAGTCAGCAATTACCGGAACAATTAACGGCCGTTAGCGCCATTGAGAGTCATTTGGCTAGGAAAAGCGAACGTCGCATGATCCGGCTGAATGCTGCTTCATCAGCCACCAAGTCAGGTTTGTGGGTGTTCTATCCAGCATTACCTAATTCGGTTTTCGACGCTGACTTCAGAAGACGTAAATTATGTGCTGTTGCCAGTCGTAATATTTCGTATGTTATAAGCATAAGCATATGCTACTTGTGGAAGACAGATATGCATAACACAAGAAAAAGCAGGTAGCTTTTGGTGGTACCACCATACAAGAACAGACAAAACGATGGATATCTGGCTGAAATCAGTAAACTTTTCTAAACTCATCTGGCCTGGGTCATCACTCTACCTGCCGAGGCAACTATAATGTCAATATAAACTGTTCGTGATGATCTGTATATGCGGACTGATGCATTAGCTTGATAACGTTTACGCAAGTTGGAGGTTGAATTCCTTTGCAACACACCGTTTCAGAGATGCTTGTTTTGTGTCGCACTACAAAAGGTGTTTGAGGATATAGGAATTTGGGTTCCACTCTTGTTTGGACTCGTCTCTGTTGACGGTTTTCCACTGTGTTAGCAACCGTTTGGAAGTATGTTTTTTCGTCAGGATGCACCGTGGTTGATTATTGTTCTCAATTACGCAAAAGTTCGCATTTCACACACATGCTCTTAGCAAGATTATAAATGAGTAAGTTTCCGTCTAGAATCTTAATACGTTTGATAGCCAAACACTATACAGATCTCTCTTCACCGGATAGCTAGTGATTACTGTAGGACTTTGACTTAGTTTGTCATACGGGGAGTCACTTCAACACATTACTTTCTATGAATGATTGTTTCCGCACCAACCCGTTTATTTGTCTCCTCTCTCTTATCACTATGGTGCGTTCACATAACTGAAAGACTGCTGATCGAATTTGAGTCGGCAAGCTGCACCTGTTAGTCCAAGTTGACAATTAAACTGGAAGAAGAAACGTTGATTCCCGGAAGTTCAGTATTCCGCTAGCTTGTTCTTATCTATGTGTCATGGCCTCGCCTGAGGAGCTTTTGCTTATCCATTCCAAAAGGGGAATATTTATCTGATACGACATAGTTAAGGATGTATGACGCTCATAATTTCATTCGGATGCCACTTGCATGTCATGTTTACTTACCGGCGTCCTCCATGTGAAACATACTTCTTGACCGATCCAGCGATCATACTCAGTCCGCAGCCCATTGCTGTGCTTACGTAGTTTCAATCGATTTCAACCTTTTTGTATCGCTAAATTAATGACTTTTTAGCCAACAGAAATTAGAATTCGTATGTTACGTAGAACGTCTTTGGCGAACACAAAGTCACTCAGTTCTTTGTAATTATACGGAAGCGTACATCGAAAAGAATGGCATTACCGCCTCATTGTAAACAACCGAAACAGATTTCGTTCTGTTCACAATTGTGAATTCTGGTTGATGCATGGTTTTAGTCTTTGTTTACTCTTTCTCGTTTGAATGTCTATGCAGAGTGTTTCTCTTTGTTTCACAATTCGCCCAGGCAAACCTCCCGTTAACTGTAATGAGTGCTCTGGGACCGCACTGTGCACATCGGGCATGCGAATTCTGTAAACGTTTGTTGCACACCTCCCATCTTGTTCTCTACACTTAGACCTTTGTGTATTCTTAGTATTGTTTTTACCATCCTTGTTATAGTAGTATCCGTTTCGAGAGTGTTCTATGTCGCAGCCTCTCATTCGGACTTTTCATGTCGTACAGGAGTTTTACCCAATGCACCTTGGTCACTTAGTGGTATCGTTTTTCGTTTATTGGGCGGATTTTCTGCCAATATTTTACCATCAAAGTTACATTTTTTTCGCACAACCGAAAACTGGTAAATACGTGGAGTGATACCTACATAGCAACGTTTGCATAATTATTGGCAAGCACCCTTACCGTGTTTACGGTTTACTATGAAACGAAGTGTTGTCTCTTATTGTTGTGTGTATTTTTAGCTGTCTTAGCTGACTTCGAACAAATTCTGATTTCGGTGATACTCATTGTTTATAGTTCTTGTTGTGTGTCCACCATGCAGACTACGACTCTTCTTAATTTAACTTCCCTGTTTTTAGACCATGTTTATTGCTCGTATGCCTCATCGTATTTTTGTTACATTGCTTATATGTGGACAGGTAAAGCCATCATTATTCCCGAAATGAATATCACTCAGTGGCTGGTTAATGCTACGTTGGATAAGGTGACTCTGACGCTTTGCTCAGATAGCACGGAGCTGTTGTCATCCACTGTTCACGGACTTCGGTTAGATGTTCAGACGACCTATTTGACTATGGAATTGTCCGCAGTGCTTTCTGAGTTCAGCATGACAGACAAGATTGAATCGACAGATTATCGCAAGGTAAGTGATAGCACATTAAATATTACTAATTTTTGTTGCATATTTTCCCCGAATTCCCTACCTAAATACTAATGATTTGCAAGTCGTAGACGATCCGTTTGGTTTTGTTGCTGAGTTCGCCATCTGTGGCTTACGGATTTCTCCAAGTTTTAAATACTTATCGATGTCAGCTGTGTAGGGTAGAATGGCTATTATTACCGTAAGTGGCCCGGAGAACGTCAACGTCGACCAGGTTTAGCCGTACTACGACATGAGATGCCGTTTGCTGGAATGTTGACTTGGAAGAGCTTACTCTGATAAATCGCCACTTGTAAGCAGGCATTCTGATATCCGTGGCATGCCACCATATTGGATAATACATAGTTTGTTCACCAGGGTGTTTGTCAATATCGTTGATTGTCATTAAGTGTTCCTGTAAACCTCGAAAGATCCACTAATGTTTTTGTGGAGCACCATTGCTGAATATGTTTGATAGTCGTATATTTGTAAAATTCAAAATTCAGAACGTCGCGCTTTCCCCGTATTTTTAAAAGCCAGTGAAATGTTCGCTGATGATGTAAGCGGGACTAATGAAGCGGTGATTATTTTCTGCTTCAGTCAACTTTCTCTGGCGAACGAATTTTGTGTTCGACAGGACCATTATAGAGAACAATGAAAGGTTGGTCTACTTTGGCGCAGTGACTACTGTCAGTCAGATGGGCCACATTTTCATTGGTGGTCAGTTTTGTCATCTGATTTGATTCAAGCTGAGTGGCGCCTTCCGTTTTTGAGCAAGCGATGAGTTACTTTCACTGCTGAACAATAACGAGCACATCTCATCTGCTTTTACCATTAGCTAATGCACTCGATGAGTGGTCAGACGTATTCGGCTAAAGTCCTGTTGAATTTCACACATATGAAAGAAGTGAGGTGAAACTCGCATTTTGGTTTAAACGGGACTATGCTATTGCTGTTTTTCTAATTGAAAATTTGTACTGATAACAGCCTGGTTAAACCTTATGGATACCACTTGTGCACTACGTTTGCTGTTCTGTGACTCAGTGACAATGCTGCAGGTAGCTGACATCAATGTATTAACAGTGAACGTTTTCAGTTTATTATAGGTATTGTACTGCTGGATCTGAATTTTTTTTTCACGATTGTGTTTCGATGTTGCAGCTAAAACCGTTATTTCTGCCGAAATCTGAATACAGAGAAAAATCTCCACTCTGTATGAACTTAGGTTTTCACTTGTTCGCTTAACACTGTGAGATCTGCACCTTACGATCGTTTTTGTGCTTGTCTGTTGCAATAGCCAATATGTAGAAATAACAAATTCTTGATTTTTACCAGCCCTGGACCGTTTACCTAAGAGCAGTGTGTCCAAGAAATATAATACCCCCAGCAAACAGTCTGTTGTTGGACCCCGGGTTGGGTTAAGGTGTATACGAATTTGTTGTCACCTTGCTGCATCTTGAGCATAGTGCGACATGGCTACATAACCTCTCCTCTCTTGTTTAGCCTCGCAGTTGACGAGATCTTGCAGTACGCTCTAACAGGCTATGAATGTGTTCATATGGATGTATCCACTGATACGGGACTTCGAGGTTCCCAGCACGTTAGTTTGAGGAATACCCAGAGCGTACCGAGTAGATGTGTGATTTCAATACATTCGTTTAATATGGTCGTTGCCTTCTTTTGCTGTAACTTGCTGTTGCATGGGACGCCGTTTTTTCTATTATAATCAAAAGCAAAACTCCTCGTTATTTATTTGGTTTGCATTTGTTTTGGTTCACACTTAAATTGGTTGTCCGCTGTATCTGTTACTGTGTAGAAAAGAAATTCGAGATTTGTTTTAATCTCTTGTAAGTGATTTTATAATGCTTAACGGTCATCCGTGCCCCAAGCACGTAGCTTCTTACTTAGTTATAGCACTGTCAGCACTCTTCTCGTTGAACTGATGTCATTTGATATGCAACGGTTGTTGCTTGTGTTCTGTGAACAGTTGATGAAAGTGCGCATATCATACGGGACATACATTATATGGACCAATTTCGTAGTGCTAGATTCAAATGTTCACATTACTGCTGGTTCGAATTGTTTTCGCTGATAACTGGAATTTCTAACGTGACCCGTTTGAGTCCCGGATGATGTGGTTGTTATCCGGCCTGGTTGGTGGAATGCGTTTCGAAAACGGAGATGCGGGTGATCACTATTTGACCTTTAAAATGAGGTATGCGTCTTTGCTTCTAATTCATTCCAACGGATGTGTGTTTTCTGATATATGTCGGCACCCTGTCGGACAAAGCATATTCTAATAGTGATTTTTTTGTGATCTTACGCGCTTTCTTTCGTCGTGACATGTCAACCCGCTTTCCCCCCTCTCGTTTTGTGCAGATTCTCTGGGTCGATCCGGCCGAAAGCATTGTCTCTCTCCAACTTACGCATTTTACCCAGAGCACACAGTTACCCGAAAACGCTTGTGATCCGGACAAGGTGGATATGGCCCTGAATTTGAACGTCGGTAAAATGCATTTCATCTTCCTCAATTACTTTGTCATGCGTGTATTGGTGAGTTTGACTGTGTTTCTTTCTATCCTCCGTCCTTCTGTTTTGATTGCTTTCCGTTCTTTTGGATTTGCTATCTCGTAGCCGTAGGTATGGTCATATCGTCAGTTGTTTTACACCTTGGAACATCTTTGTTCGCCTGCTTCATCTTACAACTGGTTGATAACAGCAGTTGTTCGCAGCCAAAAGAACAATTACTGTTGGGAAGCTGTGGGTTACATTTCGTTTGGCTGGCTTTCATGACAAATGAAGTATACAAAATGCCTGTGACAAAATTTTACGGTCACTTCAGATTTCTGTATCTTCAGGTTCGATACCAGTTGGTCACGATGGTGTCATTTGCTTCGAATACCGAATATATGCGATCACTCAATCGACATTACAGTTGCCGGGCCACATTGTCAGTGTTCTAGCTCTGAGTTGATTGTCGTTTACCCATGCCGTGGGGAAGTAACACTCCATTTTGCATTCCTCCTGAGAACTACTCAGTTTGGATGGAGGGTCTGTTACGTATCTAGGCCAAATCAAGGTGTTAGTGAACAGAAATGGACTAACTTCAACACTGACTTATAACGGTGAACCATGGTGGTGTGTGTTACGGTAGATAACCGTTATCCTATGTCAGTTTTACTTGTGCTGTAACCTGAGCTATCAAATGATCCAGGCTTCACTATCAGCTGCTTCTTACCTCGATGCCACGTCGTTGTCTGGCACCCAAACTGTTTTTTTTTCTGGCTGACTCCGGGCTCTGGAATCGAAGCTGGTCGGATTAACTGTGAGGTGTTGTACGAAGCACGTGTCTGAGTCAACGTAGTCGATGACGTGAGATCGCTTTGGATATGGGGATACCCAGATCACTATCCTCGAATATCCAGTGTCAGACATTTGCGTTGCTCAGATGATGATTTCATCATTCACAAGCAATCGGACACAAATAATGACTGTTAATGACGAACAGCTTATCACCATCCTACACTAGAATATACTAAGTTTCGCAACGATATTGCACGATAGGATGCACGAATACAGAATACATTCTTACTGTTACCACAGATAGTGTAGGTTGATGAACGCCAGTCCGATTCTAGTTAATGATATTGATGCACCACTATGCTATCTCATGTTGGCTTGGATGCCAGTTATGTGGGAGCCCTGTTTTGACCGAGTAACGTGTGCTTTATCATATTGCCGTTCAACCACTCCATATGAAATACATCTACATCGATGTGTGATTCGTTGTTCAGTCATTTGAGCGCTTACTCATCGTCATCACTAGCGTCACTAGCCTCCTGTTCATTAGAGATTTCTATCCATTTAGACAATCTGACTATAGCTTCAACCTACTTCTGTTCTTACGATCTGGCTTGGAGTATTGTTTCTTATGAGGAGCATCTTTCTAGGTCGATTCTTTTCGAGTTCTACTGCCAACTGTTCTATTTAATTTTGTTTTGGTTCACTCTACGTACTTTTATCTAACCTAGGATTTTATGAATGCGTTCCAACTACAAACGAAGGCAGTGCTCAACAAGGTCCAACAGCTCTCGGATTCTGCCGTTCAACAAGTAAGTTCAGTTTTACAAAGTGCTGCTCGAAAACGAGACTCCTATAGTTTGCACTAAGTTTTTATAAAGTATTAACCTTGCACATTTTACACGACACTGCGTTTGTTACCATCCAATCCACTTGGTCGCATACGGGCTAGGTTTACCATCAACCTGACTGAACCCAGATTGAACCGGTCGCGGTAACCGGGGCTGGAATCCACAGTCGTATGGTTGGTAACTGACGCACTTTTCAATGAGGCTTACTGTTATTATACTGATACAGGTTTAGAAACAACAGACTGACTGTGTGAAATGTGCAAAATGTTATTAGCAATAGCTTGACCGATACATTCTGTAGAAATTTGACTGGTCTTTGTGATTCGACCAAGTAAGGTTGTCTCATTTTCATCGGTTACCTTACGGAAGACTTTTTCCTAGTGAATGGAATGTTATGATCATCTGTTAAAACATCCTTTATCAATTTCACGGAGATGAAGGAGTATACAGTAGGTTACACAACAGTCACTACACCTATAATTTTTTGAGTGCATCTCTTACCAAGCACTTGAGAATAGTTGTGAATACGTGTGTACACTATTTGAAAGAGGATGTGCTGGTATGTGTTCTTTACACTTACTCATCTGAGTGATCCTTTGTTGCACAATCTGTATGCAGTTGCACTAACCCAATGGACTGTACATAGCAATGGTGTGTATTATACAATCTGGATACTGAAGATTGTTCTCATTTGCACAGAATAGAGACAAAATTGATACTCGTTTCACTCACGGAAAACGATGTCTGGGACTGGAATAACGTTAATCACATACTAATCAGTTGGCTAATGACCAAGACAACCACTGCGTACAAACAAGTCTTTTTGTCCTTAGTCGTGTATTCTTGTACAGTGTGTCTCAGCTGCTGTACTAAGCAAACCCTTGATGCCAATTACCTTGTGGAAACAACATTAGTCATGAAACAGCAAACGCGGCAGTAATGTTATAGTTTGATATCCAACGTCTGCTTTACCTCATGAATGTGTAGCTAATAAGTGTTCTTCTTCATCTCCCGCTGCTTATTTACGAACGTTTGTCTCTTATTTTAATCCGAACTTGAAGAACTGCCACGTTTTCCTGGATTAACTATCAGTTATAGGTGGTGAACATTTTCAATGCTATAGCGTTTCTGCCGCTTTAATTGTTTACTTCTGGTGTTCACTCGATTGGACTCTACGACTGTCTACTGCATCCGTCGTTCCAGTTTATGAAACGCAACTGAAGTCGTTGACCAACAAATTGGACGTAAATATCACATAATGTCAATTTTTGTGTTGTGAATAAGTGATGTCCCTACCTGCTCTCGTGTTTCTGCATCAGGTCCAGGTTGTGGTGAATAAACCTTCTGAATTTCGCTTGGGTCTGAACATCTTCGCTCAGGCACCGGTCATCTACATGCCGCAGCATTCATTCTCGAACAAAGCACTCATGGTGGATCTGGGGCGTGTGACCTTCAGTAACCACTTTGAATTCGTCCATCCAACCCAAGCGCCGGCCGAAGCTGTGGAACCGGTTCCTGAACCGGGTGTTATGTTGGAGCACATTGACCTTCAGCTGGATAATCTGCGGCTGTCTAGGTACGTTCAGCCGTGTCGTACCTAGTCCATCGTCCACATTGTTAATCGCATATCATTCATGTTTCCCTTGATCACTGCAAGATTCGTCGGAGTGCTCCATTTCATTTCTTCGTGTCACATTCTACTGGTGTTTTCCCACACTAAGTTGTATCGCCCGCTGTAACACACTTGTTGATTGTATATTCTTGCTGGACGCTAGATTGAGGGCTAACAACTATTGGGTACTGTGCGGGACGGAACTTAACGGTCTACTTGCAACTGACACACACCATTCAATTTTGTTGTTAAGTCACTTAAATAACTAACACGTCTTCACCACGTACCATGCTGTTTTGCATCAGCGCTGAGACTGTTCCAGTACTGCGGACGACTGAGCATATGATCACTAGTTTGAGTCCCGGTTAGATTCCAACAACCCGAGATTATCCAATCTGTGTGTGACTTGATGTGTTGTATGTTATCGTACAACCTTTGAGAATGGAAGTTAAGATTTGCACTCACAATATCCTTATCTTATTCAGATATAGTGGTAGTTCATATCGTCCTTGTACTTTGTCGCCTAATCTGACTAATTTCGTCTTTGTATTAATGTAGTACGACCAAAATGTGTTAAACCTCATTGCTATTTTTCACAGTTGTTCTTTGGCGTTTCACTGTTTTCCTCTGGTGAGCTTTGTGACAACATTACCTACCCATCTTATCAAGGTAAGAGTTTGGTACTGGGCATATCTTGCTTATCACTACCACTGCTGCCTAAGTAAATCCAGTCCTGGCGAACGCGCGCTATTAGGACATAAACCGTTACTCTGCCATCGCTTTTATGTTGCTGCTAGTTTCTTCCTTGTGGTTTGCCAGTCAATGATTGTTAGGCTTGCGTTCGGTTGGTTTAACTGGTTTACTGTATCGTTTTTTCAATCGCGCACAACCTCATCGATGTGCTTGTTTTTGCATGGTCAGTCCATACCGTACTCACTATCCCATTTGGACCGCATCTTTACAGAGGACACTTCGTAGAGAGGCTAGTTCGAGTGCGTCGAAAGTTACGTTTCAAATTGCTTTTTCTATCACAGTAAGCCAGTTCGTGTTCAGAATGTTCGTTTATCTGTGCGTTCTTGTGTTTATCTGTTCGTTGCTGTCACCAATCGGTTTTTCGTCACACACTAGTTAATCAAAGATAATAAATGGATTCTTGGTTTATTTCCTCAGGGCAATTTTGGCAGAGGGTCAGGTGAAGGCGGAAAAAGGAATCGTACATCCGATCAATATCGAACTGCATTTGCGACGTAACCTGAATCCGATGATCTACTCAGCTATCCCTCTGTTACTTATCAAGGGTTGTCTTAAATCCATTCACGTGAGTGTTTCTATTGATTGGTCATCATCATTGACATCGACAGCGTTACATTTGTGGTTTCTGTTGATACCTAATTATCGTTTAGCCGTTGAAGCAGGGTGAAGAGGGTTCGTGACCAAATTTATAATTCCCCATGATTCAACTCAAGTTCACTAAACTGCCTATACCTTCCAATTAAGCAAGTGCATTGCATGTCATTTTTAGACGGCTTTTTCGTGACTTTCATCAATCAGCCTCATTGATTGCTTTTGCTTTACAGGCGAATTTGCCGCACAATTCCAAGGTTTTCTTCACGGAATCATTAGTTGGAGGCGGCTAATCTACTACCTTCATTGTGTTTTCAACTCACCAATGTTCTATCCATAAAGTTTCACTTGCTGTTGTGTTGTATCATGTCTGCATGTGATAAGTAACAAATCGAATTTCATTACATTGGTTTGTGTCCACCATCGTCACGTATATTTACTGTACACCTAAGTATATGTCCACGGAATTGATGACTGATGTGGTATCATGTGTTTGTTTCTTGAGAATAGGTTACTTTGTTCACGCCATTCATATATTTTATTCCGACTTTTCATGGATTTCATGAGACCATTGTTAATTGCGTGCGTTAACTTCGTGTTCCAGTTTGGACTATGCGTCCCACGATTGACCTAACTGATAGCAATCTGTGGTGTTTGCGTTTTTGATTTTTTCACAGTGCTGCTATTTGTCGCTGCTTCCACACAGCCTATCCTTGTAAACGATATCTTTAATTCAATTTAATTCGAGCACGTGTGTATGTTCCCATGGTAAAAGAAACATTCCAAACGTTTCTTGTTGAGGGCAGCCAGTCACACTGCGAGACTCACGATTTGATTGGAACCATTTACTGGGTGCAAATATGTTTACCTATGCCGCTAAAAAAAGCGCATCAAGGGCATTGTTATAATGACATCGTAATAGACGACTGTTTTTGTACAACCGGACAACAAGAACGGCAATTGAATGTGACGTAAACTGCCTTTGAACAGCCTCAGTACCGTGGTACTGAAAGAGATTGCTTCAAAATCTCTTGCCCGCGTATGTTCGGCTGATGTTCTTTGAACAACGCGTAATTGTACTCCGTTCGTGTTGTGTTTTGTTAGAGGGCATTTTTTTGCCTATGTTCTTCGTTAATGAAGATGAGCGACTTTATCTTTCAATAGACTTTAAGTAGAATAAGCCAGCGGGCTAAATAGCTATCCTTGAATGTAATAGGGAGGTTGGGCTATAAACGAAGTAACAATGAGAGATGGTCTGTTTCTCTTATCCGATGTATTCCGCTGTTTCTCCTACCGTCTGGTAAGCACACTTCAAAAAGTCAGGCTAATAAAATGGTTGTTTCGTAATCATTCAACCACTCGCTTTTTTTTTACTAGTTTTGTGCGTTGGTTGATCACTTTCTTTTACATGAGAGAATAAGCTACAACCCTTGCGGTCTCTTTGCAAGTACAACCGAAGTGTTATATTGAGTTATATTCAGGTAACTGTGGCCACCCTCACTGACCGACAGAGCTATGATATAAGAGTGAATGGCATTCAGAAACTGATTAACTCCAGAACTCGATTGACTAATCGTTTTTCACCGTCTGGGTTTTCCAATAAAGGTACAGCTAACGGATTTTTTGACAGGAGAAGATTTGATATTGCGTGCTGTTATGTCCGTGAGTTGTTGAACAGATCAGCTAATCTTATATCCAATCACACGATTCGAACTGAGAAGACAAACAAATTTTGACGCAATGTTTATCGATATGAAAACGCATGTTGGAAGATGAACACTCAGAGTGATGCGATAAAATTAGTCCACAGTAACGAAGCACCAATGGTGAGCTACAATGTGGAAAACAATGTGAAGCTGCGGTAATTGAATGCAGTTGTTCGCTTGGTGGCTGTCCACCTAACACGTGCGACAAAAGTTAGTAGAGGAATAACGAAATAACGAACTGAGTTACCGTTTGCTCACCATAAACTTTCCCGTATCGATTTCGCTGATCACTTCATTTTGTCCACAAAACCTGTGCACTTTTATCGGGACATTGTTTCGTTCGTTGTGCACTAAATGGTCATCAATCACTGTGTTGTGTAGTGCGTTTCGTTCCGTTAGACATAGTTTCACAAGCTATTCTAAGTATTCTCATTGAGAGGATTTCTAAAGTTTCGTTCAAAAAACGGGGTTTGTTTGTGTTGGTAACAAGGCCCTTAGAGGTGTGGTGTTTCCTTCGAGAAGAAGTGACTGATATGCGTAAACGTTGTTTACCAGTTTTCAATTAACGCTGTTCACCTACCAACTCTAGTGCTCTTACTGTCCACGTTTGTACGTTTAAATTACTAATTATCTTTCGCGATATTGTCCTTATATTGTCTGGGTTTGAACAGTCCATCAAAACCCTGCCTTCCTACTCATCCTCGGAATCTTTTCGCAGATTTCCATGTATCAGGGCGATTACCGTGTTGTGCAGGAGGTTCTGTCGGACAACTTTGCTGAGGTTCCAACGTCCACTCAACTGAACTTGAATGTGGATTCAGAAGCCGTCTCTGGAACCCATACATCAGTCATCGCCACCTCAGTCTCATCGCCGCCGGTTGTGGAAACCGACAAATCGATTGCAGGAGTGGGTCAGCACACGCCAACCGTTCAAAAACCATTGGGTTCGATGATTGCCGTACGCTTCATTTTCGATATGGACTCGGTGACGTTGGATTTGTTTTCCGGCGATTTGTCAATGGTTAGTAACCAAAACATTCTAGAACTATATGCAGATGGTCGGTCTAATTCCCCGGACTATTTTGAACACGTTCTCAGATTGTTGCATAATCTGGCCGAGTTATACACTTACATGTAGTCAAGAATGACGTGTTAGCAGACAACTGTTTCGCGTAAAAGCTTAAATATTATTCACAGTGTTGGCAGTGTTAATGTCACTGTTCATCCCCATTGTTTTCTTTTTGGTGTTTAAAACCTTATGTCACTTTTGGTCTGTACAACTTTTTAAAAATCTGTTTTCGTTTTATTCTAGTCGGATTGGCACAAGGCAGTTATACCTGAACTGAGTTTAGCCTTGTGTACTTTCACGCGTTTCAATGTGTCCGGTCAAGTGACCACGGATACGACGTCACATATTGAAGTGAAGCTGTACGATATCCAGTTGATCGATACACGTCCAGATGCCCAGAAGCAGATCACCACGTACGTTTTACTCACGTTCTCGCTGTTTACATGACCTTCCGTTCATGCTGTATTGCTCATATTATTACATTTCTATGATAAATGTGTATGCATGTCAGGCATCCGAGTTAATCAGCGTGATCAAACAGTTGTCCCGATAAAGAGATCACATCTTGTTGATTTCTCGATATCGTAGTCTGTTGCGCTTGTTATTGCCACCGTTTTCTGTCGTTTCGATTGAGTTTTATAGTCTGAGGTCTAAACTGCTAATGGATTTGTTGATGCCATGAGTGAATATTCATGTTTGGATAGCTGTTAGTGGTTTTTATTGGCAGCATATTGGAAACTAGACGAACGTGAAGGACTCACAACTTTTTGAAGTCAGTGCTTGACTTCTAGCATATTTAGCAGAAATTAACATATTCATTTTGGTATTTGCTGTTTTTACGATCCTATCATCACTTCGTGTGACGTGAGAAACATCATCAGTGTCGTGGTTTTCAGTTTCTCCATTCAGTGGTTATTAGTGGTCAATCCTTGGACCAGTCCTTAAATTGACTCAAGTGACCACCTCAGTTCATACCTGAAATGGTTAGTTAATTAAATTTTCACTCAGTTCAAGCAGGGATCCCCTGATTCATTTTCAGCTATGATGTGTCGGTTAAACGTTCGTGTTTAATGACCACTTAACCCTATATTTTGCCCGCATAAAGCTTGTCGTTCGTTGACATCGAAAGTCTGCGGTGTTCACCGACATATCAGCTTGCGCAGTGCGAATCCGACTGTTTGGTGTCTAGTGTGTGAAAATATCTAGTAGGCTCAGTGATTTATTAGTGTTACAGAAACTTCATTTAAAAGAACCAATTAGACACAAGCTCTCAACATGGTTAGTGCACATTGGATTCCACAAATCAGCGTTGCGCGTCTGGCTCTGTTGATGACAAGGACCGTTGAAGCCTGCTAGTTTTTTTGTGCTGGCTGCTTCATTTGGACTAACTTCTGCTAGTTCATACTAATCCTACTAGTTCACTACTAGTTCATCATACTACTCATCTGAATATTAGTCATTTTTATTTTCTCTCCCGACTCATACGTCCTTAGTATGGTATGCTCATCAGTCTAATCCTGAATGCTCAGATTTCCAATAGCCTGCATTTTCCCAACGTTCAAATCCATTTATGTAAAGGTCATCCTTGTTTGAATGTTGTCTTAGTGAGCGGTTATTCTAAATTCCAGTGTTTGTTGTAGGTTCCGCTTGTGCATACCGAGTAGCGAGTTTATTTCGCGCACCCACTAGCCGAATGAGAAACCATTGATGTATACTAGTTTCCGTGGTTCCATTAGAAAACCATTTCAGTATGAATGTGTTCTGTGTGTTTGTGATGTTTTCGAAGAGTTGTTTCTACTCGTTGCTAGTGTTTGTTAGGGTTGAATTTTTGTTCATAAGCTGGATGATTGCGAGTTTTTTCTCTGAATTTTGCCTCGTAGTTGTTTTGCTTCTCGGTTATTTTCTAACATTTTGGAAATTAAAGGTTGCAGAAGTCATTTGTGCCTTCATTAAAAGCGTACATTTGCGAAGCGATCCAATTGCAGAAATCTTGACTCAGACTAGATTCTGATGTGCGACAGAAATAGCATGACCATAAACGGCAAGTTCTCTACCAGTTGAGCTATGAATCCAGTCGGAGTTCAGATTTTTCTCAGTGAATCCTCTTCTAAATCAGTAAGTAAAAACATGTTTGTTATATTCTAGCGACCGTTGCTAATCGTACCACTGGCGAACGAAATACCCTTTAAATATAATGGAGCTACTTGCGAGTCGTATTTTTCGATAATACCATTTTTCTGTTTTGTTATGTTATGGTTCAGCGGGAAAATCCTCAGGTATTTCAAACTTTCATTTTGCATGTCATTGTTGTGTCCTGTTTGTTTATTGCGTTTCCAGAGTTTGCGTATTGTTTTTGTTACGTGATTGTATCTGTTCGGTGCACTGCATTTAGATATAAACACGCGTTGAGCTACTCTCTCAGTGTTATCTGCTTCTTTTTCACGCTATTTATAACCAGCCTGTTTGTGTTTGCAAGTGTTTTTTGATAACTGTTTCTATTTTTGCCCTGTCGACTTTTTTTGCGCAACGTTCATCCAGTACCTGCACTGTGTACACTTGTGCTCGTATGTATCTTTCAACATTCGGTACTTATCTGTGGTCAGATGTATTGTAGTGCGCATGTTTTAATTGAAGCTTGTGACCTCTGCGATTGTTTGCACAATGATGTTTGAAGTTTTCTCTCCCCTGTTCTCTTTCTTCAGTGTTCTCGACCACAGTGACTCTGTAGACAAACGAGAAGAGTTGATTTTCGCCGAATTCACACAAGATGTCACAAAACATCAGAAAGGTAGACCTCTTTGTTCTTCATCCTCAAAACTGCATCTAACTGTTGGGTTTTGCGCCTGGATTTTGTACCGAACAGCATGTTCTGTATCTTGGTCGGTATATTCATCAACCAATTAATTTATGAATGTCAGGTTAACGATTTTTTTGGCCAAATGAACCCCATACAATAGCGAATCTCAAAGGAATACTGTGCTCACGTCACCGTCTATATTATTTCTATTCGTTTGTGTTATGTGTATCTCCTACGGTTTCATGCCTTACACAAAGGACCAACGGCTTTCCAGACCGTATGCCTATAAGCCAGGGTGAGTATATTCCAGAATATAAATTCAGTACCAGACGTCGGACCGTATTTGGATCGCACACTCAGGATTGGACATAGTTGTGTCAACCGCAAGAAAATAACTCATTCGCTATTTCGAGAGCACACTCCAATAAAAATGTATCAGACTGGTAAGACGCCCCGGTTTGTCCGGTGTGTCAGTGATCCTTAGTGGCCACTGGATGGTCGTTCTGCGTCGTCGTCTGAACGGCCACAGGGTTCGTCAAACTACCACAATAGCCTCAATCGGAAAATGCGGACACGTATTGTTTGTCATTTCCATCAGTCAGCGAAGTGACCGTTAGATTCTACCGAACTGTACTTTTCCGGAATTGCTAGTGCCTTCTTCCTTCTGGGCTGAAGCTATCATGGTTTACACGATACCCTGTTGGAGGCGTTGGCAGAGACCATGGCTAATCAGATTTGATGGTGTGATTGTTGCCCTTGGATTAAATGTATTTTACCGATTCTCCTATCAATTTCAGTTTGAATGTTTATCTGCAAGCATTAGTTATCTCGTTGTTGAATATTTCAGCTCTGTTAACTATCCTGTCCACATCCTATCCACTCTTTTATCACTAAACTAAAGCCTGTTCTTCCATTGGTTGTATGGTAATCATGTATCTGACAACAATTACAGTAGTGTTGTTAACGATGACACTGATGTTTTTCAACTTGTTTAAACACATGTTCCCTAACCCGAATGGGCATAGGATTAATAATGTCTAACTTGAACAGATAAGAAATCAAACTGTCTAAATTTCTGTTATAATCTGTTTCCAATCCCCTGAGTGATCTGAATTACCGTGTTTTATTCACTCTCTTTGCCATACAGTTAACGTCAGATTACGCAGTGTCCGATTGTGTGCCTCCATGGACTATCTACTAGCTCTGGCAGATTTTCACATGAAGAGCTATCCACATTTTGAAAAGAAGGCAAACACGCTTACTCCGATTACCGAATCAGGAAAACTTAAACGGAAAGATGATGCTGTGCGAGTAAAAACAGGTAGGCCGATTTGTTGCTTTTAACCTACATTGTCTCAGTGTATTGGAGGAACGATATTTGAGTCGGACTACAGTTGACCACATGGCGGCGCGTATAGTTAGCGATAAACTACTATCCGCATCTTGCGAAACTATAGGGAACAAGTTATTTAAACAAACTTGGAATGAAACCAAATCCCACGATCTGCACAAGTCATAGGTATAGATGTTCCAACAAATGTCTGTCTTGTGAAATTGGTAACGTTTAAATACTTCTACATTATTATAAGGGAACAATTTTTGCTTAAATTTGACCAGTCTTCGCAACTGTACATTGTCTAGTGGTTATCTTCTGTACTGCCTTTTGAGCATCATCATGAGGCGAAGCAACCGCCAGTCTGATAGTGGCTTATGTATCGTGATGATATTGAACACCGAAAGTCACTTGTGGTTGATGGTTTGAGTTTTCACACTCTACTTTGTTCTAGTGATCTAGGTTCGGGGATTGAAGTAATGATAGTGTTTTGTATCAAGGAAATCAACTTATCCAGGCCCACTGTCATCCAGCCGTTACCGTGCTCTATTAACATTGAGACTAATGGATTTGTTTAAGGATCTCAATAACCATTCTAGGTTTTCCTTACTTATTTCGACTCACGTACAACTACTTTCCTTAACAATTCTACGAAAGATGACGATTAGTCGCATTCAGTGCCTGAAGTTGTGTAGTTTTTTCTGTATTAAATTTTTATGGGCTGGGGTTGAGCAATGAAATAGGGCACCGACTGTCTTATGAGAGCCATTTCGAGGATGCCGCTCTTTGTGCAGTTGTTTTTGATCACTTATCGCCTACAACCTTCAAGTTTCTTAATCTTGATAATTGAGAGGCAGTACTTCATTTCATCAAGCATTTCCTACCATTTCATTTATTTTTACTGTTAATTTACTATCTCTTGCCATCTCATCAAACTAGTCTACACCGACTACACGTTCGTTTCCTCATGAAAATATTTTTCCGGTCTTGTACTATAAGTTGTTTGCTGCTATTCGACCTGCTAGTCCGCGTGTATGCTGAGTACTATCGGGTCGCATTGGTGTTGTCAGGTGCAGTTCCGTCATCCAGAGTTCAAATTCGAAACAATGTCGGTGACGTTATACGTCTCTATCACTGAACCCCTACACGAGCTAGTATTGTGTGCATATCGTGATGAACTGGAGTATCATGACTAACTGTTTTTGATTATGCTGAGAACAGCGTGTTGCTGTTCGACAGCTTTCCAGCGGCACAAGTAACACTAAACGCTATTTCGCGTTCTGCTAAGTACTTCGGAATGCGCTTTGCAGCCTCAAAATGCCAAGTGCTTCGGCAAGGTTGCTGTGATTATGCTCATTTAGTGTTAGATTGTGAAATCCTGGAGATTGTTGACCAGTTTGTGTACTTGGGGAGCTGCATCTGCGACGGCGTCGGCTGAGGTGTAGGGAATGAAATAGAGGCGCGTATTTCCAAGGCTGGAGCGGTGTTTACTAATCTGAGGCATTTGTGGCGACAGAGAGGTATTTCCCTCAAACTTAAGGGTCGCGTATATCAGACAATAGTGAGAGCTGTATTACTTTACGGGAACGAAACCTGGCTGCTCATGGTAGAGGACGTGAACCGTCTTGAGGTATTTGACCACCGATGTCTGCATTCAATCGTTCGTATCGAGTGGCACCAGCGAATAAGCAACGAGAAGGTAAGGAAGCGAGTATTCGGTAGTGATCGTCAAACTAGTTCTTTCGTTCCATCCTTGCGTTTGCACAGACTCAGGTAGTTAGGTCATGTACTAAAGATGCCAGCCAACCGTTTGCCACAGCGAGCACTGTTTGCCGACGCTGCGTCCGATTGGCGTAGTGTGCGGGGTGGACAGATTATGAGCTGGCGTAGAGAAGTGAAATCATTCACGAAGTGGTTGGTCACTGTAGATCGGGTTCATCTGCCGGGCTGGGGCCCTCGCGACTCGCAGAGTCTGTGGCTTGAGACTTTAGGTGGGATGACGGCTAATCGAGCTCAGTGGCTTGAATGTTGTCGTTGTTTGTCCGAGTTGTGTGTGAAGTGCATTTAATGACGCATGATAGTGAAAACTGTGAGTAAACTGTTGTCTTGCTGATGACGCCTTACTTTCACTTACAGCTCGGTTGTTTATTTGCAAGGTGTAGACGCCTTGATTTTGTATGTTTGAATATTGACGTAGCTATTTTTAGTAGTTAGGTCTTTCCCCCTCCGCCGCTGTTTTCTTCTTTTGCTTATCAGGTTTGTTTTTTTTCTGTCGTGGTTGTGTAGCAGTTAAGCATGAGTGTGAACCACTGATGTATTGCTGTCTATGATGTTTATGTGTCTAATAATTGAAGTTGGTGATGGTCAAACCTTAACTCATTGTGAAGTTTTTTTTACCTTAACATTTGAGAGAGAAATTCTGGTTTTGTGCGTTAGTTGATACCGTTTTTCACCCTGTAGTCCCTTAGGAGTAGGCAGCATGTTAGAAGATGCCACAACGTCCACTGATTGGGTATCACATAGCTTAGTTCGTGATTTGCTCTCTATGTTGCTGCGTTTTGAGAAACGTTGCTCGCACTTGCACACACCGTGAATCATCCGCAATTTTTCGATTGTACTAGCTGATTTGTACAGCTTGTAGGTTCAAGGAAGGATGTTCTATAGGACTGTCGTACTGTTCTGTTTATCACTCCGGTCTCAGTCGGTCGCTGCACTGTCTCTGTACAGCTTATTGTACTCTTTCTTGATATGTTGTCTGATTCAATGCTACTTCTCTTCGGCTTCGATTGTGTGCGTGCATATGTTCCTTGTGCGATGAGTACTCTATTAAGTGACGGAATTGTGTGTGCTGTGATTGACAGCAGGTGTACGTTTTGTTTGCACACGTTTGAACGTGGTTTACATGAAGGGAGGTCGACTTAATTCCTCGTACATTAAAGGTCCACGCGATTCGTGGATAAGGTAGCGAGCGTCCAGTCAAATGATTATGACGGAATAGAATGCCTGAATACTTTATTTTTTAGGAAGGACGCAGGCTGGTGATCATGGTAAGGTGGGATTGTGGGCCTAAGAGTTATAGTTTCCACCATAAAGCTTTCGCCAGTATGTTCAAACATTGTGACATTAGAGACGACCGCGCTCGAATTCACGGCGATGTGGTCGTTACTGGATCGCCGTCATCATTGAACTACCATGAAGTGATTGTTATTCGTACACATCATCATCATCATCATCACAGCCATGAGCCTGACCAAAAGGTACTGTGG
>LUCH01000987.1:72337-84764 GCA_013368495.1 Paragonimus heterotremus
AGAAGAAACTCAACCCTGCGTTCACTGGACTGCTCAAGCGCACTCCGAGAATGTCGTTCATGACAAAACTGAACAGGAAGGAGGGAATCGTACACCCCTGACGTACACCACTGGAAGTGATGAACGCCCGAGACGGTTTTCCATAAACTCTCACCCTGCTTGTAGAGTGAGCATAGAGTGATCGTAACAGATTCACGTATTTCTCTAGTACTTCCTTGTGAAGAAGACAGCTCCAGAGAACGTTACGAGCAACTGAGTCGAAAGCAGCCTTTAGATCCAAAAAGACCACTACTGTCGGTTGTCTGTAAGAGTGCCGATGTTTCAAGATGCGTCTGAAGGTAAAAAATATGATTAACGCACCCTCGACCGGATCGGAATCCTGCCTGTTCTTCGCTTATCTGGCTTTCTCTGGGCTTAGTGAGCCGACGTAGAATGAGACCAGTGAGTAACTTGGACGTCTTTTTGCGAAATTCTTAAAACGTGTCGGAAATCTTGAACGCGGTTTGTTTGAAGCGCGATGTAGAAACTGGAGCTTTCGACCTGTTTCTCGTAGATAAATACTGTGACTATCCAACATGTTAAATTTTGCTTTTTTCGTTATCTCATATCAACCCTTATCTTATTTTCTACCTATACATTGTCGACTTCCGATACGTTCTTCAGTCCTGCCTTTTTCATCCACGTTCAAAAGTATAGCAGAATGTTTTTCTGTAGGTATCTTCCGCGACTTTGATTAGTCCGTGAATAGTGTGTGGTTTTAAAGTTTTATTTCCATACTGTCCTTCACTCGGGCGTCCTGTTTACTCCAAACTACCCTGTTTGAAAGTTCGAGCTTAAACTTGTACATATCCTTTCGATGATTGCATTTTGGTTGAATCCTTTTCCTTGGATGTGGCATATTGTACTGTTTAGGCAACTTTCGTAGTTAGTCGCTTCATCGGGAATTTTACCGATGTGATTAACGCCATTTCAGGGTCATTTGACTGTTGACTTCTAACGGACCTTATTCAAATGAATACTAATGATTATCGCCTTCGTAGTCAATGTTTTTGGTGGAAATCGCGACCTCTTAGAAAACAGTCGTGACAAGAAGAAACGTTGTCATTGTGTGCAACTGGTCTACTCTTCAAGGGAGTATAAATAACAGAGAATCTTGAAGACCCTTAACAGTTAGGGCTAATCAAGCAATTCGACTTGTCAGTTTATTTCATATCCATTACAACACAGCACGAGTTTCTCGATTAACCACTTAGTTGTTGTCAACTTCCTTTCATTTACCGATATAACACAAAAATCCAGCCTTATAAGAATATAAGCAAAGACGGAAATTTTAACACAGGTTTTGTGGAAGACTATACTAACGATATTAAGTAAGTGAAATCGACTGACCCCACTGTAAATGTCCAGTTTTGGATACTGGAACGTGTCGTTCGATTGACACCACTGAAAGAACGCGATTTACTTTTACCTTGTGTATACAAACCTCCCGTGATTTGTGTTTCTCTCGCTATGGAGTAACAACTGAATCACCGATATTAAAAGATGGTATGTATGCCCTGCGCCATAAAACTTACTCGCCAATGTTTTTTTTTTCAAAATCCCCCTGAATGTTGTACACTAGCTTAGTCTGTGTGCACAGAAACGTCTGTTTGCGTAAATCCTTCATTTCGATATACTGACTTTTTATTGTGTTAATTTACCGATTGCCCCATGTATTGCCATAACCTGTCTTACACAGCTTTTCGAATTTTAAAGCTTTATTCTTGGAATTTTGGAACGCCTTGCTGATCAAGTTTTGAAACGTCATGTATCCGATGTACCAGGAAGTGCATGAACACATTTGTTTCAAAATAATGTTATCCTCGAATAAATTTGATGAACTCAACAATCGTCCTGTAAGATGAATGTTTAAACACCATTTTGTTTGCTTCTTGCAATTACATACACGAAATGATGTACACATATTTAGACTAGTGATAGTGTTGTGACCACAAACGGCGCTTGGCCTGCGAATTGATTTATTGCACGAACTCCCCTACAGGTCATTTTAAAAATGAGACCACAAACACGTACGCTCATTTTCACAGCAGACGTGCATTCACATACATTGAGTGACAGTACATCGTCATTTGCCCTGGTGGAACTTCTCCGATAGCGCGTACTCAATGTTCCGATAGTCTCTTGTCTGTCGTCTCCCTGGCGTTCGGAGCTTGCCCTTTTGTTTCTGACTGTCGCCTGCGAATACTGTGCTACTTGTGAGTAGTATGCTACTCACCCTCAAACTGCCTTTTATACAACAGTAGCCTACGTGCAAAAGTTTCAACGTAATCAATCATCATTCCGTGTTATCTGTCAGACAATGAATAAACACACTTTAACGTTATCCGAAACGCTTTCTATATGCCGTGTGAAACCACCGTTATACGTCCTTAAACAGATGGTAATGGACCTATCGCAACCCAGTAATACGTCACATAAGTCGATTATTTTTCGTATTTTCATTTCTTTATCATTATTTTCTGTTTCCACTTCACCTTTACATCCGCATATATTATCATTATTTTCGATCACGTGATCGAATGATGATTGATCGCGTTGTCTCTCACATGTGTAAATGTTTGTACATCAGTTTGCGTATATAACTGAAGAAAGCGAACGAAATGATGTTTAAGCACTCATATTACAAGACGATTGTTACGTTCTCCAGTTTTGTTTCATCTAACCCTCTATTGACTTGCCCACAAGTTTTTATTTTCAGATTAATTTGTTAATCTTTTTTCATCCTTATGAATTTACCGGGATTAAAACTTCGATTAACTTTCCTTCAGGATTTGTGTTGTGCATTTATACTCACGCGAAAACTGATCGTTTCCGTAGAAAACTGACCGTCTGCTATTCCGTAACATCCTTAGTTCGTCCAAGGTTTAGTAGCCTGGCCACCTTTCCACTCCCTTGGAGAGCGTTTTTCAAGCACATCATGAGCATGTATAACGAGTCAGTGACGTAAACAATTTTCTCAAGTCGATCTGAAAGAGGTCAATTATCAGTTTTGGTTGAGCAGTCACATCGGACTGAGTTTGGTGACATTTTGTTGCTGCTTGTGGTTATGGTTAACTGATAATGGATATGACGAGGTTTTTTATCAGGTTGCATAGCTTTCTGTCTCTCGCTACTGTTGTCGTTCCTCGGTAGCATGGTGGATCAATCGATTTCGCTTGTGCAGTTTCAGATTGAACGTTTCTTTTGTGCAGTTGGCGTGAACTTGGGAGCAGCGAGAGGAGCTGGACTGGCGTACTAGTATATATATATATATATATATATATATATATATATATATAATCAATGATATGCAGAGACTACTGTTAGACACCCTAATCGAAGGGTCACTGATGGTAGACCATTGCTTTCGTCAGCCGTAAGGTTAGGAATTTCGAACAGAATAGCTACGTTGTTGACCGCATGAGCAGGTCGTGCTAAGCCGAATGTTCTTTGGATAGTTTTACAGAAGTGCACTTTCGATGCTCATTTTCACTGTGGCAAAATGCACGAGATTTCCGTTCACTGTCTTTTCTCAAACATCCGACTCATAATGTGAATGATTGACTTCGACGATGGGGTCGACGGGGTACCGAAATACAAAGTTAACCGAAATGAGGTTGGGATACTTGGCCGTGACAGTTGTTTGAAAAGCTGCTCTGTCCTGGCCAAATTGTTTTGGATGAAATTCTCTAAAGTGCCGATAACTCCATTTTATCACATGTGCCCTCTGTACCTTCAGTTCGTTGGTCTCTTTAAGTCCAGTTCTGAAGCTCAGCTGACAACTTTTCTGCTTAAACACTGGACAGTCTGCACACACTCATAATCCCACAACAGTCTTGCCAATCTGTTACGATTCAGTAGGACATTTTGCTATATGTCTTTAGTCCTTCGCACCTTGTATGGGGCACTGCCATAAGTGATCATGCAGCTTCCACCATAAATAACTCCAATCCGAGTTTATGGATTTTTTCTCTTCGTCCTTCTCACCATCATAACCGAAATCTCACAATATGGGGTCTGTCACCACTGTGACCTCGGAGAGTACACGTGCGCTTTACCCATTTTCTCCGTGAGCCCAGTAATAGTTTAAACCTGGGTTCGACAGTTTTAGTGTAAACGTAAGCCGCATGCCCTGTTAACCAGTGAACGGCTATTCCCGTTTGTATATTCGTTCGTTGATGAGAAAGTTGTCTTCTCAGTTAGTCGAATGTAACAATTTAGCGGTGTGGGTTGAAACGTGAAAGAGAAGAGAAAGTTAGGTGTGAAAAACATTGCGGGATCGGTTGCTATTAGAACTCAAACAGTCACAGTGTCCAAGCATTCAACAACTTGCAACGATTTGACCACATCTCTTTATTTATTTCATCGTTAAAAAGCGTTGCACACACATGCAGTTACTGCAGCTTATCGATGTTGTTTACTGTTGGATACGTTTGTCCCGTTTGTTTTCTGGCGAATCAGGAAGTCACTGACAGTTTTCCGATTTAAATGTATTTGCTGAACAAAATGATCTATTTGAGGTACAGCAGTGCTGAACTGTCGTACTTCGTACCTGTTTTGTTCATTGTCACGCTCAGATTTTTTCCTGAATGATCTTTTTTCCCATTACTTTCGTTCTGCCACTTAGTCCGTTAGCCTGTCGTTTCCTTCGTTATTCACCCCACTTGGTTTTTTTTCTTCAAACGAGCGAGTCATTTGATTACAAAGCTCACCGATTACTCTATTGCTGCGACCTTCCGTTCTCAGGCCTTCTCACAGACACATCCAAACAGGGACGTGTTCAGACCGGATGTGACGTATCTAAAGTGTTGGAAAAAATGGAAGACCGTCGCATTGACAAAGTTAGTGATTGTTTGAGTTATCATTTCTGTACTGGTTCACCTATCCATTCTGTTGACAAATATTGCATGATCATAAACAATTTTCCAGCCATCTTTCCAACTGTGCTTATGTTGCTTTCTGTCTACAACTTATCACCTTTTTTTCAGGCTGATTTCTATTTCAAGTTTCTCCAGTCTGGCCCCGTGGAGGTATACATATTTTCTTGAAGATAGGGTAATATGGTGTCAGATGTTAACTTTCGTTTTAGCCCCAATAGTGGTGTTTGCTGGGTTTTTGCATAACTTGAATGGGTGTGGTTTAATCTCACTGACATTTGGTGAAGCACGTTTCCTTTTTTTTGTGCGTCTTTCATGGTTTCTGTTGCTTTTCGAGCACTTTTATTACCAGATTTGTTGACCTGTTTATTGTGGTTATCTGCTTCGCTCATATCCGTTAGTAAATCGGTAGTTACACTTGGTCTGTGCTGGTCAACTTAAAATACCTGCTTTAGATATTGAGTTGCTCTACTTATTATCCGGTGTCCAACGCCCCTTTACACACATGAACACATCGTGACTGAATACTGTCAGGTTGCCTACATTTATGCAAGACGTGGACATTTGAGAAGGACGAATGTTGAACATCAAATGCTGATATCGTGTATTTGGTGCACCGTATGTTAGAGCATTGTATGCGCCATTTTTCTATGCCCATTTTAAAATAAACTTTGAGCAGCCGCTCTCTCCTTCCTTTGAGCCATCTTTAGTGGCGGTGGATTAGCGACGAGTGAAGTGTTCCATTTCTGGATTATAGTTGGCTACCGTTTCTGTTCTGTAAGCCTGAAAAGGGTAATGCATAAAATGTCTTACACATTCGCACCTAGTTCCCAGTTCAACACATGCTTTGTGAGGTAGTTACGCACAATGTAAACTATGGAGTACAATAATAATTGTTAATATTTCTTGCCACGCTTGCAACAGCGGGTTATTTGACGAAAGCATTGGTTAGCGTGACTCGCTTGCAACGTATCAAACAATGAAAATAACAAACATGCTAAAATTGTATTGGTCGACGGGGCATGATCTGTCACCAATTGAGATTCATTTGGCGTATTGACATAGGATCCACGATGTTGAATGCTTCCTTCAGTTCAAGTTTTACGAGCACTTTTTTCGTGTTTGCAGATGCGAGACATTTTGGCATACATACGGAAGCGACACCAAAATTCGATGTTGAGTTGTACCACCAATACGATTTCAGCGCATCTTTGATAGACAGATATGTAATTATTGGCAGGACTGCTCTCTTAATGTGTCAGTTTCAGAATCACCTAGTTAACTTAAAGTCCGTTTGACTAGAAGCATGACATTGTGTAGTGTAGTGCGTCACTCTCATGTACCCAATAAGATTTTGCGGAATAACGAATAAATATATTATTTGAACGTAAGAGCTGCTATGTACTTGGCGGTATTACTTATCCCCACCTTAAACTGATTCACAGCGTTTCTCACCCTAACCACTGCTCTCTTATTTGCTGAAATCGATCAGTCTTTTTGTGGTTGGCCTGCAAACCAGATCGAAACAGCCGTCCACCATTTCCCTGATTTTTACTGGGACTAACTGTTCGATTCCCAGCGTCTTTATCCCGTTCCAAACATTGTTGCTTAGTTCCTGTTAAATAACGATCACTGTAATACTTTTTGACACAAAATCTGTGAAAACCCGGTCTGCTAAATACCATTTTTTATATTTCTCTCTGTGTAATGTTGCTGAAAGTAACTGGCAATTTTGCAACGCGAACTGGCTTCTCGGATCTCTTCAGGCATTCTCGCTGTTCAAATGTATGCGACCTGATTTTATAGAGGTAATATACCGCACATTGTCAAATATTGTGCGGTGTGTAAGCTAGTCAACGTTAGTGTGATACTCGTGTTGAACAGAGGATGACAGAATGTTCCAGTTTGACGTCCAGTGTCTTTGTGCCTCTGCTTTTAATTGCCGTTTTTGTCTGTTTGTGTGTGTGTTTGTGCCTGTTCGTTTCTTTGTGCTGACAAATTGTATATTCCTCAAAGTTCAACAACACAATCAATTCAGTCATGTGAGTTCTTGACGACTGTTTAATTCTCATTATGGCCAGTTTTGTATTACCTCCATAAATTTCCGACTGGAGGTCGATATACAATATCCTGGATTTCATTCACTCCATCTATCTCTGTTTGGATGACCAACATTGATATAGCTCGATACTGGTCAGATTTGTACTCGCCGGTTGTAGATCGCAAGTTGCATTGGACACTCCTGTCTGTAATTTTCTCATCCTTATCCGGCTGTGTTCACTCGTTTTTCTTCCTTGTTAACGCATTTAGAATTCACATCCACATGCTTCTTTTATATTCCGAGCCACTTGATGAGCTAAGCGGCACGCGCACAGTACGTAGACTCTGGTTACTTTGAGGAAGTCTGTCAAAATACGATTCTGAAAACTGATGCTTCGACCGCGGCGTAAGCGCTTACACCGTTTTTGTCATGCGACACAAGCGGTTGGCTTACATCACTATTACCTGGCCTCATGAAAATATGGGCACAACCCGGATCGTAGTTGACCAGAAAAATAGTTTATTTTCCACTGATACATGACTGCAACTTAAAGGCCATCCCACTACTCCGACCCGAGATATACAATGTCGATCCCACCCGAGCCGAATTTGGCACACATTTACAGTGTGTATCATCGGGTTTCCGGAGATGCTTTTTATGTCTACATATGTCATCACATTCATTCCCAAGGGCCTTCTTGTAGTCGATTAAAACAGCCATGGAAAAATTTACCAGACACACGTTGCTCTCATTCTCGCTGTTCATAGTCTTCACATGATGAACGTACAAAGCAGATGGCCAGAGTACTCATGAAACCGTCCATCTCATCAGCTTTTCATGTAACGGACGTTGGGCGCCCACGAAAAACAAATCAGCCACATTCAGGTAACTAATTAATTCGCAGCCACATATCGCGTGTACGTCGGTACATCTCGTGAGTAAGTTTGCAAGTCGTCGACTTCAGCGTTGGTACGTTGTTTCGTTCTCATTCTTGTTTAGCAACGACCAGCTGTTGAGAAACTGGCTATACTCTCGGTATAGCATGATTATCAAACCAGCCTACAAAGCTGCCTTAGTTATTCTCATCCCGCAGAACCTAATAGATGCTGAGTCTGGATTTAACGGACCATTTATGAAGCTGGTATTGTAGTGTGCGGCACGCGAGTACATGGGTCGAACAAACATTGGATCTCGGAGAAACCCCTGGACTTGTTACTGGCCAGATGGAAGGTTGCTGTTGGCAGTTCTCATAACCAATCTAGAAGAGATATCGGTCGGAAACTGAAACGTAGTCTAAAGGCTGATCGTGATGCTTGGTTAGTGGGAAAAGTTAAGGAAATGGAAACGGCTTCTGTCTCGGGGAACACCGGCAAACTTTTTAGATTGATCCGTGCTACTGTTCCCAGGCGACCGTCTATCAGTGAAGCTACCAGGGAGGCAGATGGCACACTAATCTATAATAAGTCTAGAAGGTTAGAGCGTTGGGCGGTACACTTTGAGTGTCAATTTAACTGACTTCGGGCTTCTACATTGTTGCCATCACAAACGTGTAATGCAGTACCCTGGTCAGTAGATTTGGAATGACCTACTGAGACCGATTGAAATTCGCACATGCATTTCTGCTCTCAAACGGAATAAGGCTGCTGGGCGAATGACCTAATTTCGGCATTCTTCAAAGAAGGTGGTAGGGCGTTAGTAGTGGCTTTGACTCAGTTGTTTAAACTTGTGTGGACAACGGAGATTATCCCTCCGTGCTGGAGATCACTCGATGATAGTTCCTATAGTCAAAAACGGAATCCAGGGCTCTTAGGAAAATTTGAAGGGATTAGTTTGATCCCAATCATTTCATGGGTTCTGCCCTCCATAATATTTTGTCGACTCTGTAGTTCGGGAGGTAAACATTATAGAAGAACACCCAGGGTTTCGCCCCTGGCGGGGTTGTATAGATCACGCTTTTACTGTTCGTCAAATTCTGGTGCAGCGTCATGTGTACAGTTGGTGAACATTTGTCGTATTTTTCGACTATTAGAGTGCGTTCGATTCGGTGGATGGATCTACATTTTTGGAGTCGCTTAGACGCAGGGGTGTAGCGGCCAAGTATTTGAACATACTGTCGACGCCCTATTCCCATACTTCAACCCAGGTTAGAGTTTACGGTAAACTCTCCGACAGGTTCAGCATCATGAGCGACGTATATCAAAGCTGTCTTCTTTCACCATTTTTGTTTAATTTCGTGATGGACGATACAACGGAGGATTGTGTGCGACAGTTACAGGATGCCGGCGTGGATCCTCCAGCTGATAGAAGACTTACTGATCTTGATTATGCTGTCGACAAGACGTTGCCGTTCAGCAACGTTGTAAAAGCACAGACAAAGCTAGGTTCTATTTCTCGTTCTGCTGATTACTTCGTATTGCGGTTTGCAGTCTCAAAATGCACAGGGCTTCTATTGTATAAAAGAGTGCCTCATTTGTGAGTAGTATAATGCGTATATGCAGGAATTAATGAGCAAACCTCAACCTCGGAAGGACGATGAACCAGAAGTGATTATCGGAATACTATATACGCACTATGGGGAAGTGTCACCAGGATGAATGACAGCGTACTGTCACCCGATATGTGTGAATGCACGTCAGCCGTGCAAATGAGTGTACCTGTTCGTGGTCCCATGAGTTTAAAGTAACCTGTACGGGAGTTCGTGCAATAAACGAGTTCGCCGGTCAACCGTCTTTCGCGGTTTCAACACCTGCAAGATCGCTGTGATTACGCAGGTTTAATGTTAGGTAATGAAAACGTGGAGGTTGTATTGCGTCAGCGATGCCGGAGGTGTGGAGAATGAAACAGAAATGCGTATCTCTAGGGCTAGGATGGTGTTTGCTAATTCAGGGCACCTCTGACGGGAATGAGGTAATTCTCTGATGCCTGAAGCTCGTGTGTGTTAAGCGACTGTGAGGACTGTGCTACTTTGCTGCAGCGAAACTTGGCCGCTCAGGATAGAAGACTTGAACCGTTTCCAGGTATTTGACCACTGATGTTTGCGTTCGATCGCTCATATCGGGTGGTACTAGCGACTTATCAACGAGGAGGTTAGGAAGCGGGTGTTTGGCATTGATTGTCGAATGAAATTTTTTGTTCAGTCACTACATTTGCACAGACTTAGATGGTTAGGTCATGTAGTAAGGATGCCAGCTAGTCGTTTGCCACACCGAGCACTGTTTGCCGACGCTGCGTCCGATTGGCGTAGTGTACGGGGTGGACAGATTATGAGCTGGTGTAGAGTAGTGAAATCGTTCACGAAGTGGTTGGTCACTGTAGATCGGGTTCGTTTGCCGGGCTGGGGTCCTCGCGATTCACAGAATCGGTGGGATGGTGGTTAACCGAGCTCAGTGGCTTGAATGTTTTCGTTGTTTGTGCGAGTTTTGTGTGAAGTGATTGCAATTAATGACGCATGACAGTGAAAACTGTGAGTAAACTGTTATCTTTCTGATGACTTTCACTTTCACTTACAGTTTGGCTTTTTGTTTTTAGGATGTAGTCACCTTGATGTTGAAAGTTTTTAGATATAGACGTAGCTGTTTTTTAGTAGTTAGGTCGCTTTCTTCTCTCTTTTCACTTGGGGTTCGACTTTTTTCCTTCATGATTTTGTGGCAGTTGAGCATGAATGTGAACCACTGATGCAGTGCTGTCCATGTTTATGATGAACAACTGCACTCAAGTCTTCTGGTCGTTCAGAACCATTATCTGATGGTATACATCCCAGCTTATGTTGGCAGTGGTTCATTTGAAAGCTTCTCGCACAACCGAATATTCCCTCTTTTGTTCGTTGGATTTTTCAACGGGATAGATTTACTGTTGTACATTTTTGTTCATTTTTTTCGTGCACACCTTTAGCTGGACAAAGACATTGTAAGTTTGTTCTGTTACTCCGGTGGCGAATTCACTGTTGATTCCTGGTTTGTATTGTTGAACTTGCTTGTGCTGTCCTTTATTACGTGATACTTTCAATTCACGTCCTTTCTCTGAATGTATTGGAGTCGCGGTGACTTTTGCATGTGCATCTTTTGACGACGCTGCGGTTCCCAGCTTTTTGTGAACGTGGGTCTGTATGCGTATGCTTTGCTTCTACGGGTTGGTTCGGTTCGAGTATGTTTTAAATTCGTTCATCCAATCGCATCTTTATCGCAGGTTCTGTTTGGTGCCCGGTTTGATCGCCTCTGGTGTTTCTGTCTTGCTATTTTCGTACAATCTATGTAGAAATTCCTGTGGTGGCTGTTCCTTGGTGCTGCACACCGTAAACCGAAAAAAGATCATATCATTTCATGGTTATTTTCAAACAGAATTTCTTAGTGTTTTATATGCTACCAGAGTAACAGCGGCGCTTTGTGCTTCGTCGAAGAGAAATATTGTTTGACCATTTGCTCAGTCGGATGTGCGGCTTCAGCGGTCTTCTTCGTTGATCGAAATCGAAGTTCGTACATATTCCAATTGTTGATGATCGTATTTTCATTGAAACTCACCTAGCAATTGGCGCACACTTGGCGTCCTTATATGTCAAGAAAATTTTTTTTACTGTTGCTCAACTGACTAACCGTTTACGGTACCTCACTTTTCACGTTTCGGCTATTTTTTCATTTTGTTCCCGGCTCCTTTGTGTGATGCCGCAACATACACTCGCACAGTTTGGCTGTCGTTATTACTTTTTTGCCTCATCGTCTGCGTGCTTTTACACTCACGGAACTTGGTTTGTTGCCCACGTTTGGGCTATATTTATTCATTTTCTGCGTTTTTCTGCCTCATTTAGACTATTCCCCTTGTTGTCTCTCGATACTAGATTGTCGTTCGTTTACGAACTTTGCGAGTTGTTTTGGAGTCACAGATTGGTACCAGATCCATACCGATGTTGGTTTTGGAGTCGGCTGTTGATGGTGAAGTGATCAGTCCAAACACAGCTGTGAGTTCATTTAGTTGTCCTGCTTCCATTTTTATCTGTTGATTGCTGATCTCCATTTTGTTCGATTTCTTGGTCTACTGACTTCATCCCTGGTTGCCCCAGACCTATACTGCTACCTTGGCGAGGTGGTCAGGCTTGTGTACTGTTTTCATTCGGCGGGTTATGCTGACTAGGACTCCGGTCCTTCCAGGTTTTTTTTGTCAGATAGGGAAGTATCAGAAGTTATCGTTCTCTTGACAGTGACATTATTAACCAATCTCGACTTTCTCCTTCTATTCTATCCCCTATTTCTTCTGCCTTCCATATGCCTTCGGGCGATTGTTGTTTTCTGAGGCCAAGACAACTGGTAAACATTGGCGCCTTTAATGTCCGCACCCTCTGACAAGTCGGTCATCAAACTGCTCTGGCTAGTACTCTCTCAAGTCTGGAGCTTGATGTGTGCTGTGTGTCGGAGACGCGAGTCTACGATTCTAGCACGGTTATCCATTTGAGCTCGCCTCTAGATAACTGTCGATCCAA
>LUCH01000987.1:86185-101742 GCA_013368495.1 Paragonimus heterotremus
AGCTAGGATCATGCTGTTGTGCGCGCCCTTTTTGCTTTTTTATTTACTCAGAGGTCACTCGTAAATGCTAAGTACATAAGTGACATTTGAGCGAGGAGAGTGTAAAGAACGCTTGCCGGGAAGCACTTTTAGTACCAGGGATGTACGTGAATCAGTTGAGATCACTGTATGCTCACTCTGTAAGCAGGGTGAGAGTTTATGGACAACTGTCTCGGGCGTTCATCACTTCCAGTGGTGCCTGTCAAAGGTGTCCGGTTTCCCCCTTCCTGTTCAATTTTGTCATCGACGACGTCCTGGAGGATGCGCTTCGCGAATACAGTGGGCTTGGTGTTCAGTTTCTTCCTGGCGCTAGATTGACCGATCTGGAGTATGCGAATGACATTGTCTTACTTAGTCTCTCTGACACAGACATGCAGACCATGCTGGACAGGTTGAGTGACCGAGCTGGTTTGTATGGAATGCGCATCGCACCTTCAAAGTGCAAAGTGTTGCTTCAAGACTGGGGCATTTCCAACATTTCTTAATTTCAGGTATCTCGCTTGAGTCTGTGGACAGTTTCATATACTTGGGTAGCACTATCTCGTCAGGTTGTAATATTGCTGGTGAGATATCAGCAAGGATAGCAAAGACACAAGTCGTCTTTGTCAAACTGCGTCATCTCTGGCGTCGAAAAGACGTCCGTGAGCAGTGTGGCCGTTCGCCGGCACGTTTTCCGGAACGCTCTGGATGCGCGATCAATTGGTCAATTAATCACGTTGCACAGTCTGTGATCGTTAAGCCAAGTGCTTCGCATACCAGCTGATCGTTTACCGTATCGGGCATTACATACCGAAACCACCAACGGTTGGGTAAAACCTCGTGGTGGTCAGGCAACAACGCGGTCACGAAATATGAAGATCTTGACTGCTCCATTGAGCAAGGCGGATAGATGTTGCCTGCCTGGTTGGGGTCCTCGTGATCATTTAAATCGCTCGTTAGAGACGATATCCGAGATGGCGATGTGTCGCAGTCAATGGCCTACCTGCATCCACTTAGTCTTCTTTTATTACTTTTCAGTCTTCCTAGTGGCGTTTTCTTCCACAATATTCCACGTCACTGTTTAGGTGATCGGCGATCCGAGGCACAGTACATTTTGGTCAGGCTCACGGCTGTTATGATGAAGATGATGATCGTTGGTTGCCATTTTTCGGGAGACTCGAATCCCTATGTTTTTCTAGAGTTTGTCAGCCATGAGTTGAATTCTGGTTGCCACGCTTGAGAGACGAGCTTGTCAACCATCAGTCCTCCCGTGTGCTCAAATTTCTAAAGTAATTCAGCTGGCAGAATATTGACGTGAAACCGTTGCGGAGATGGACGCAATATCGCTTAAAGTTCTTGTATATTTTTCTTTCATTTTTCTGGCTTTACTCTTATTCCTTTTGCCTGAAGTTCAGGAGAGTCTAAGAACAACGTCGCCATCTTCTGATTACACATTTGCGGACCACCATTGAGCAGGTCTAAGCAGGTGTATGCAGGTTTATATAAGTGTGTACAGTCACAATGTGATCTAGAGTGTTGTGTAATAGCAAAGATTTTGGGGTCTTTTGAAACACAGGTTTCCTTTGAACAACTTCATCTGAACAAGAAGAAGACATCTCGTGATGCGTTAATTGGTTGTTTACGTTCATCACTGGCACAGGTGAATCATGTAGATTGTATACGTAAGATAATTGGGGGCAAACGTTAGATGTGTGCATGTATTCAGTCATGCTAAAGACCACATAATCCAAACCATCATAACCCAATCAATAACGACGTGTGCATTCAACCATACGTTTGCAGGTTGGAACCCTGGTTGTCGCGATTTCTGTTCAGGTTTGGGCGACCCGTTGGTCCGCATGTAGTTTCATACATTGCCAATTGGTATAATTATGTTAGAGGTAAATGTTTTTCATGTTTATAGCCAATTCATCACACGCTTTTGCGCTTGCCTAATTTTTTTTTTACAATGTTGCTTCCTGTTACGAAGTACGATAGCATGTCGTGTGTGAACATATTCTGACTTGTGCGTTACAATTTATTAGTCATTCACGGTTGGTAAACTGTTGTCATAGGTGATCATACTCAATGTGAAGAACAGTCCTCTTCGCGCTTGTTTTCTTGTTACACTTAGTATCCTGATTCCAGCTGGCAAATTCAGAAAATCACATTGTAATGAATCTTTTTGCCATTTTGATTCTACCACAGTTGGAACTGAAGCTGACGTTAGACTTATCCTTGTCTTACTACAACGATACTCTCAACCAATGGGAACAACTTTTGGAAACGTTGCCCGATGAGGGAGATCGAATGTGGTCTATTCAAGTTGAAATGTACACCTCGAATATGGAGGAGCTGATTGCCGAAGAAGACATGGATGAAGTTGGTTGTTTACAAGCCTCTACGAATTCAATTCTGTTAGTCTCACGAGATAATCTTGAGCTGACTCTGTCCAAATCGGCCTTGGACTTGCTATGCAATTTGGGACAGGTGCGTTCTTAAAACACATTTGAAGACGAGTTTGACAGAGGTGGACTTGATAACGGAACAGGTTGTGGTTTGTTGACTCTGTCAATCTTTTCTCACCATATGCCGTCAACTGACTACTCATCTATTACTTCACGTTGGTTACTAATTGCTCCAAAGGGACTTTTTGAGAGTGCTATCTACGCTACTGAAGCACTTCCTAGTTTTACATTCTATATTAGCCATATAGTCATTTCAACTGTTTTTTTTTTGAGTCAAATTTAATTCGTCTTTACCGATTTCATCTGGATTACAGTTGCTTGATGTAAATCAGATGTTGGGATTTTCTGGCTGCCAGCGTTTTGTTCTTCAGAAGTACCTTGATTACCCTTGAGGAGTTAGCCTATATACATTCACTAGTGCCTTCATGGAAAGATTGATTGAAAATTTCGTTATAGTGAGTCCCGTTCAAGGAAATAGCTTTTGCATGACTCACCGCTCACCGAATCGCTGCTTATTCAGTTCTGTTTATGTAGTGTTTGTTTGCAGGTTAAACCTCTCAGTTGTTGTTCTGTTGATCGTTGCCGTTCTTTTTCAACTTATGTATAGTCTTTCGAGGCTGCCTACAGACAACAATACAGTGAGGCCGAATACGAACTAGGTGTGCATTTGGCTGCTCCATATCGAATTCAAAACAAAACTGGCCGAGCAATCGCTCTGCGTATTGATCCGCAAGCGCTTCATGTGACGGATGAGACTTCACATTTCTTGGTCGCTAACGTGCGCAAATCCTTTGCTCATTCGATCCGACTTCAACGCAACTCCACGGTGTTAGGTCGTATAGAACCCGAGAAATCGAATCGCCGTTTGTCTGTGATCACACCGGATGCTACCCTCAAGGATCTTGGACAGGGAACTTATCTGCTTGCTTCCGGTCAGGAGGTTGGGCTGGTCGAACCGAAACGGGTATCGCGTGTGAGTCGACCTCATGCTTTGTTATTTGCGTCCCTTTGTTTATATTTTGTGCTTGTACGATTGACAGAGTCTGTGTAGATATTTGTCAAGATTTCATCGCCTGTCTCAATTTCATTCAACTCAACCCTCATTTGTCACGGTCATAACATCTTTTTTTTGCTGTTATTTGTGTTTTACTTTCTGCACAAGCCCCTGACCATCCGCTCCATGTCTGACAAGTCTGTCCATCATACGGTCTGGGCCACGTGGGCTTCACTTGCACAGCCGACTTCGGGAAAACGCGTGGAAACTGCTTTACCACTGCGAGCCAGTAGTAATCTTCTGCTTCATTTGGCCCATAAATTACCGAAAGAGGCAGTCAGCCAAAAAGAGAGTCAGTCGATTCCTGTAGTGGCTGAAGTCACTACACACCTGGGCATGCGTGTGATTCAACTGCGGTCTACCGTTCAAGTGAGTTTGAGTCAGTTTATACATTGACCTCACTGAGAACGCTTAAAGGAAAAAAACTCCGCATAATGTCTCGGTTTTATTCCCGAACTGTTTGTTGATTTGTGCTTTTTAGTCTGTCATATTTGGCGACTATGTAAAAGTTCATTGTTCCCCGAGTACTGTCCATGATGGTATTCCGTGCTTCCATCAAGGCCTCTCGAACAAACCCGTTTCAATCCTGAATAACCTGTTGGAGGTCCATTTCATTTGTCTGTTCGAATGAACAGTCCTGGTACATTTTGTTTAATTGGCTCCCATATTCATTACCAGATATCGCATGCTCTCCTCATTGGTTAGTTTGACCTTTTGTTTCTATTTTGCCCACAGATAGTGAATGACACATCGGACACAATTTGTCTCTATTCCCGTGCACTACGCAATTCGTCTAACAACAGTCGACCCGGTCGATTGGCTACTTTAGATGCCGGTGAGATCTATGCGGTACCGGTGGACATTATAAACTCACTCGAGGTGACTGGTCTTTTTATCGGGCCGGATGTTGGCACGTGAGTGAATGTACAGAGAATGTTCAGAAATATGCAAACTCTGAATGTCTTCTTAGAGTAGTCGTCGATTGACATTGGTGATGTTTCCTATCGGATGGTTTGTTGAACGTGTCTGGTGGTAGGGTTTTGTCCTTCATCTTATTTACCTGTCGTTCCTTCTGATCATAACCAGTCTATCCAGTCATTCATGTTAGCATTTTTTGTATCTAGTCATATGTCGTTGTATATTTATGGCTTTCGTATGGAGTAGTAATCTCACATAAACTGGTTGACAACTGGTATGGTTAGTATCCCTACACATGACTGGCCATTCTGGATTTCGTGTGGTCACGCTCATCTGTTCGGTGAGATGTCGTACACACAGTGACGTTTCTGCCTTTATTTTTTTATGTTTTATTTCCTATTCTATTTGATTGGTAACTTGCTTGCAAATTTACATGCCAGTTCGAATCCGGTTTACAATGAACTAGAAAACGATCAACTTTTATTACATGAAGTTAGACTGTTAATGCTATCTAGCATGATGACAGACGTTCGAAGTTAGGCACAGTTGGGTTAGTGGATTAGCGGTGCTATTACTGTCTGTCGATTTACGCAATATTCTTGCTAACAATTGTGTTATGTGACTTTTCCGAGTTGAGCGGTCGGATGTACGTATGATTCAGGATGTCACTGTGTTACGACCCGACCTGATAGAGAAAAGACAAGAGCAAACGCAAGACCGCGAGCAGTATCTCTATCACGAACGAACGCAACGATATTGTACAGCGGTACGAAAATCAGAGCTCAAAAATCGGAACGCAAAACTCGCAACTTAGAACCCCCCAACAAGTAAGGAAAAAGATGGCCTTCAAAACGAGCTTTATTTACCGCTCAACCCGAAGGCGAAATAGCTGTTCACAGCAACTGTATTTATAGGTTTCTGGTGGCCTTGGACCTAGGACGCCGAATGGACCAATCAGAAGCGAGCACAGCTTCTCGGAGGTTCCAGAATTCTAGCGGGCGTTCAAAATCCCAGAAAATGAATAAATCCATTTTCTATGCATATAGGGCTAATTTTTGGGAAAATGTGCCTTTTCCCAACACACTGAACGACAGGATGCTTCAATTGCAAACACAATCCGATGATGCCATCAACAGTGGAGGGGTTGAATACTTGGATCAGGTAAATGTGCTCAGTAAATGACTCATTTGGAAGTGGTGGACCACAGATAGATACAGATAATCCCGCAGCTTTTAGAGAATGTCTCATAATGTTGGCACACCGTTGTTTTCTCTCAAAAATTCCAGTGCATAATGTCGTGAAGGTTTATAACTTGGGACGATTAGAAGAGCTACAGATCTTGCCACTTGTGGGCACTGACCCGGATAATCGTTGCCAAATTTTCATTCGGAGACCCAGTGAAATTATTCATGTTTGGTGGGACCCATAATGTTTGGCCAGTGGGAGTACTAGATTAGTTACTGCCTGTCTACATTCGTTTTGCTGTATATCGTTAAGTAGTTTATTGTGTATCCCTGTGTCGCATTTGTAAACAGTGATGCAGTGTCATTAAACTGCGTTTTCAATACGGGACTATTCCAGTCACAGATCAATACTGTGAACTCAATTTAATATACAAATATGCATTATACAAACAGTGGTTCCCTCATAAACTCTAGGAAGTCCATCTACTACAACTATGTTACGACATGATGAATTACTTATGTCAACAATCAGGCGACTTGATAACCGAACTATGTAGGTTTTGGATAGCTCACAATTATAGCCAGAT
Source organism: Paragonimus heterotremus (assembly GCA_013368495.1). NCBI lineage: Eukaryota > Metazoa > Platyhelminthes > Trematoda > Plagiorchiida > Troglotrematidae > Paragonimus > Paragonimus heterotremus. The sequence goes on from LUCH01000987.1 coordinate 92,415, forward strand.
ATTGTGATGGAAATAACTGCCTGCATTGGAAATGGTAACCCACATTGCACCTCTTTCCATCATAGTTCTTAGAATCGCTCTTCAGGTTCCTGACTATTTCACCCAGTTTGGTTGGAACTCAATTGTGTGATTAATTGAGCTGAACGATAGAGAAATAACTGCTTCGTAGTTCACTCCCTCATTTCCTCACCTGTTTTAGTGGATAAAGGTTCTCGTTTCCAGTGTCCTGAACATGGTTCAATCAGTAGTGAAATATGGGTTGAATTAAATGAGAAGATTTACATACAAAAGAGTCTAGTGCCTCGATAAAGTCGGCCGGGTTTTCGAAAAACTATATATATATATATATATATATATATGACGAATTGCTACTGTAGAGCATAATCACCACGGTTCACCTCCAATCGCTGCTTCCACAATTGAGATAAAATTTTCCGCTCTACCATTTGAATGATAGTAGAATCGGCCGTTTCTTCTTAGTCCTGCTGTGGTTGACTCTAACAAATGCGAGCTTTGTACGTGTGATTTTTTTAAAGGGTAGATCGTTGAAGATATTCATTTTACCAAATTGCTCTCGAATAGGATTGTACCATCAAAAGTCCCAGCTACCCATCGGTACCGTACATAACTTTATTTGTGGCTGTGAAAGGGTCAAGCTTATCGGGCTTGTCTTTTTGTTTTAGTCGTATTTGTTTAAGGGCGCCGATCAACTTTGTTTTGCTTTGTAGAGGTGTGGGATAGTTGATTCACACTGTCTGTTATTGTTGTTTTTGTTTGCGTTGATTCCTCGTTTTCCCCTGTCTTCGATCTCAGCACCACGATGTCCACAACGGCTGCTTACTGGCCAGAATATGCATGTGGTAATCCAGATCTGACCCCTCATCATTCAGCCGATCTGGTCTACTTGACCCCGCTGGCAGAACGAACGGGTTCGGTGGGCAATGCACAAACTTTACAGACTATTAGTGCCGCATTAAAGACACGCAACGCTGCTTCCACAACCCCATTCTTCAACTGGCCGGTGCAGCTGATGGAATGTAAATCCAAGGCGTCTGAAATGGTGTATTATTACACCATCACTACGTTACACGCGACAGAACCAGCTGCATGTATTACTCGAGCCATCTCAGGGACCTCACCAATACACGTCAGCGCGATACCGTCTGAGTGTTATGCCAACGATTTTCAGATGATCGTGCGCAACTCGGTTATATTGCATAATCAGTTACCCATTCCAATCAATTACGTGATCTCGGTAAGTTGACCTCATTACTTTGCTAACTGTGGATGTGTTTATTTGCTTTGTACTCGTTTTTCCTCAGGAATCTTACCTTTAGTGCTCTTGTTTATGTCTTGTCGGCCTGATTGTGTTGAACTCCTAACAAATAACCTGGTAGTGTACATACCTGTTAAATCCTTGTGGTATAAATGTTGAGAGCATCTTCATTTAAGGCTTTGTATAATCTCGTAAATGTTAGCACGGTCTTACTGGTGTTTTACTTTAGTTTGTGGACAGTTTAAGACTTGCCAGTACTTTAACATTTTTTCGTATGAGTTTTACGCCTGTTTTTTTCTTATTCTTAGGATGGTATTGGAGAGATAGCTGAAGGTGGGCAGTGCACTATGCGAACAGTCAGTCCTTCAGATGCGTCGATCGATGTTTGGGTATGTGTTCTTTTATTTCTCATGTCCGATATCGGGCTGTTGTCTGCTCGTTACCATAACCGTATTTCTCGTTTCTCAGAGATGTTTGAACCTATGCGTCTGAAGTTTACCCTTCAAGATTATCAGGCCTGTTGTAAAACTGTGGCGGTGAGACGCGCTACTATATTTTTCTACGTTAATTCCTTGAATCTTCCGACTGTCGACGGGAATTTTGGAATTAACTAATTAACGAACAAGTGCGTTCGCGAAATTATCACCCGTTGGTCTGCCAAATTTTTCCGCTGCGTTTGGTTCAACCGGACTTATTGTCTGCTCTTTTGCCTGACTGCTGCTACTCTTACGTGCACATCCCCAGTCAGCTTGCAACACCATTGTGGCATCACTAAACAATTCATGATATCCATTTTTTGAATATTTTAGGTGATATTGACAATTTCATTGATCGATTGACTTGTTTTTTCCTTTTTCGAACTTCTTTAGACGCTTTTCATTAACCTTACATGATCACTCACGTTTTATCGACAGTTCGACTACGACAACCGAGTTTATCGTGGCAAACTCAGAATCACTCCCAGTATGGATGAATTGACAGTGGCTACATTTGAATCGCGCGAAGGATATGAGTTACTGACTCTGGTAAGTGCCGGTTTGCGGTCTCCACTTCGTGATGTGGTTTTTTGTTACGCCTCACCTATATCCTACTTTCCAGTTCGTCATTTCTAACATTTTTGCATCTGTATTGATTCTGAGCTGCTTTAAGTGCTTCACTCATATTTAAGTAGGTCTATCACTTGATGCCCAATTGTGCACTGACAACCAAAAGCTAACCATCAGTCTCCTAGGTCGCCAGAGCAATCGTCTTTTGTGTATATGTACTGTTTTCGGGTTGTGTCGTGATTGTGCATTGATGTCAACCGATTGTGTATTGCTTCATACTGAAATATCTTTGGAAGCCACGCGTCTCTCAGCCTTTTAACTATACAGGTGGTGCATTTTCGTGCGATAAATGATCAGGACTAGTTGCTTAAAGTTGATAACTGCCATAAAGTGAGCAGAGTTGGTACCGGAAAAATGCGAACGGGCATACGTTTGTTAGTTCGATTGAGTATGATCAGCCGGTCGTTCCAAGACAGATTGGGATGATGATTTCCCTAGACCCAGTAGCTAACCATGGTTGTGCAGACGTCAGATCTGGCTAACCGTTTCTGAATGCGTTATCTATCGATCCTAATTCTTAGCGCACGCTGCTCTACATGCCATTCATGACCTACAATGCTGTTCGCCCAGTTGGAGTCATTAGACTCCTGGTGGACTCTTGTTCGCGTTTGTCAGTATTCCATACACTTGCCTTGTCTGTTAGTTCATCCATAGATTTTGCAGTATTTACTATGTGCGCTTGCCGTCTTACTGGTTGGCTCTCTGGATTGGTTAGGGACGTGCATCTTTGATGAATCTGAATCGACCGCTTTTCCTTATCTTTAACCAAACGTTCATCATCTAGTTTCGAATGACTCCAGACTGCATGTGACGTACATTGGTTTACTGTTCTAAGTGGCTCTACAACGCCACACAACCTGGCGTCTTTTTGCAAACCCCTTTTTAGGAAATCAGTTATCTGTTAACTTGGGCGTTCTGATAGTTATTATCCAGGCAAAAGATTTTTACATGATTTGTCATTTCGTTTTGTTTTTCAGCATCTGGGTTTACGAAATGCTGCTGGTCTTGGTCAGGTTGCACTCACATTGTACGCACCTTATTGGATGATAAACAAAACCGCAATGGATTTGACATACAAGGTGAGCTAGCTGCCTGAGGCCGGAATATTCCCATCTCCTAAGAACGTTCATATACCAAAACCGTCCTCACTGACGGATATGTTAGCATCGGATGTTTAGGTTATGTTCATTTAAGAGTTGGAGAACATCAAAGTTATCTTTCCGTTGTACACTTGTGCTGGCACCAAATAAGCCCTCAGCGATTGTCAGGACTTTCCATGTGCGTTACCTGCTGATAATTCGGGCTTAGATTGTCTCGACTTCATCCGTCTAGGTGTGGGTGGCCTAGTGATCCAGATTGCGCATATAAATGAACAAATTACATGACAACAGACGTCCGGTTTGGTGATGCGAAATCCCTATCTTCAGCAATCGATTGGTCTTTTTAGCGGTTGTAACTACATCCACTTTTTATTTATTGTTTGGTGACTGTAATTACTGTGTGAATTGAAACCCAGTTGTCGTCGTTTTCCCTCTATCTTAGAGCGTCCTTATGATGAACGTCTTTGTAACGAACAAGTCGTTATACCGATGGAAATTTCTAGCCCTCAGACGTTTGTATAAAGTGTGTTTTTGTCCATTATATCGATTTCCCTTGTGGCAAGCATCAGCTTTCCCAAAACATACTTTGCTGTGACCAAAAGTTGCATCGCAGCTATATCCATATCGTGCCGCTACCACCAGCGTCAGATCAGCTGACACAAGCTTATCAAATGATCCAGATGTTTGCCGATAGGTCTATCTTGAACTCCCACACCATACCATGCGTTGAATGGATCAGCTGGCATGTGCTGTGTCAACGGATGGTAGTAAGATATACTGATATACTATGTGATTGACTCATCCATCACGTATACTTATAATGCAGTTGGCCATAACCATGATGATACTATGCCACATTGAAGGACGGTTTTATGAATGAAGTATGAACGTTCACTCCATAACAAGCAAATGTTGGCCAATCATATTGTGATGGATTGTCAGGCCAGAGGGGCGAGTATTCAAACGCTCGGCGGAGTGCCATGACGCGGGGAGAGGCACGTCGACAAACCCACAACCATCGGATGGCGGACAACAGGAGCAATCGGATGAGTCACCGCTCGGTCGGATCGGACCAACGGGCGCGACATGGCACGCAAATTAGAATGGACGACCAAATCGGAGGCTCGACTATTCCAACACTCGGGGGGAATATTTCGACACGACTGTGGAAGACAGTCAAAGCTCACAGTGGATAGATGGGGGACAACACGAGCGACCGGACGAGCCATCGCTCAACGGAATCGGACCATCAGACGAAGATTGGCAGGCCGAAACCCCCCGGATTGAAGGCGCCGATCATCCACATAAACCATGCAGAAGTGCAGACGACGCGTGAGCGAAAACCTCGGGGTGTTGTGGACTCGAATTCTTACTCGTAAACGCGAGCGCGCACGTAGCATGTGAACTAGTGTGTTGGACAATAAAGATTGTGCTTTATTGGACGTCTTTTCGCCACAATATGACTTCAATTCCCCCCGAGATTTGTGGACGTTATGCTCCATCTGGGTGCATGTTTGTGTCAAAAATACAGTCGAATAGTTCAGTAAGCTAAGAGTACAAGTAACATTGATTAACAAGGCTTTGGACTGTTCCACATCACATTTTATTCCACAATTCAGATTGTCTAAACGGAAAGGCAACAACAGCAGAAACAACGGGACATTTGATTTGACCACCAGGTTTGCTCGTATTCAGTATGCCACAGAAGACGAGAAATTATATATAACAAATATAACATCACAGTGAGTATGTTGACAATTATGACTGTGGGGAAAGATGAGTTACTTATCAAACCATATGAAAAAAGAAATTACCAACCAGAATAGTGTTAGATTAGTGAAGTCATGTAATGATTTAAAAGCACGGGGGATTTCTTAACTTGTATTTATTATTGTAGTATATTTGTATGGCTTTCTATTTCGATAGCATTGTTTGCGACGAATCAATATCCTCAGGATGTATTTTCACACACTCTCGAGGCGCGTGCATGAACCGGTGGCGACAATTTTCAATCAAACACTTTTAAGCAAATTACGGTCGGCGTCCTCAATCGCCTCGGTTTTGCTAAAATCTAGCTACCCAATTCCACATTATTTTTCCTTTATGCCAGTAGGGTTACTGTCCCCTTCTATAACACTGTAACAGTGCTACTTATGTCAGTCTTGTCCTGTTCAAGGACAATCCACACAGACAGAAGGATGCGTTATGTCTGAACTCTGGTGGTGTTGTACGTGCTTATGGATTTTCGTACAAAGTAGCAACAATAATTGTTTCTAGTAAAATGCCTTATTCATCTAAGAGCTTGCTTTTATTTCTGTTTCCGTCGCATTTGTTCTATTGGGCATCATTTTTCTCCCAAAACAAATATATCACTGCTTCAAATTGAATAGACAGCTTCAGTCTGTCTGTTATACGTTGGTTACACCCATTTCAGATTGCATTGATTTCTAATTTCATCCTGTACGCTAAATGGAGTCGGTTCGTCAATCATCGTGTTGTTAGCTTGATCCTGATGCTTTTTTCGTTATGTTGTATGTGGTTTTGTAGGAGAGCTCCGAACACAGTTAAGGGACTCTCGGCACAAAGTGCGCGTAAATGCAGTGATCAGTAGATAGTTACTTTTTTCTAACTCGCTTTTTTAAAATATGGATGTCGTTAACAAGTGGAGAAACCGAAAGAGCAAAAAACTAACAGTTTGGTTGTTTTTGGGAAAGAAAAGGTAACCTGAAATTCGACACGACAGCGTGATCCAACAATTTGATATGGATGTGTGTATGTACGTTGACGCGTTGAGCTGTTAAGGACAATTGGAGCAGAACACATTCGTTTTTGAAAAGCACTTATCTTAGTGATACCCACGAAAAAGGTAAACAACACTTCCGCAGTAAGAAAAACTTTGGGCTCAGAGCTTATATGTGCATCGTCACCTGGACGCACAAGTTAGTTATGAATACTATTCAATAGAGAATATTATTTGAGGGCCCTCATCTTGGATGTATGGACACTACTTCCGGGTGGAGCGACTTTAAACTTCAGAAGTTGAGGCCTGTATGAACTCTTGAAAGAGGTCATGTCGAGGAAGAACTCAATTCCCCGAAAATACCGTTTTATTTGCCATCGCAGTGGCCCAACTCACCACTGACTGTAGTGACCTTCATAGACGGCACGGTTATGTGCCACTTCACCCATCACGTGCGCTCTCAACCTTTGTGCCAATGTCTGGCGCCCTGTACACACGCACGTCTTTTTAATTGGGGCGTCAAGGTACTGTCTGGATCTTTGTCTGGTCCACTTCTGTCCTTGTTTTTTCATTGGTCACAAACCCTTTAAATGTGGTCTAGTTTGTAACCGTCTTGTCTTCGGATTGAGTGACATGAAGTGGCTCTGTCCGGAAGCCAGTCTTTTCTCTGTGTTCGTTCGTTAGCCTCAAATGGTTGGGTTGGCCGGGAAGATTCGTATTAATCTTACATATTACGTAGTCCGTCGTTCAGAACCGTTGAACGTCGTCCCGTTATCTACCGTTCCACTAACAGTTATTCCGTTGTCTGTTTTACGCGCTCGTAGGCCGTATGCCAAGTTACAACAGGTCAATTTTTCGCACATCACGAATTGCTGAAATTTTAATGTGGTTGAATCAAAGTATTTTATGGGAGGGGATAAGCTCGGGGTAGTTGGCTGTGGAAGACGAGACATTATTGGAACAGTGTACAGAAGGTCGATGAGTGAAATATCTGAACTGACTTACAGTGATGTTCGATTGAGGTTCAACTTGATGAGTATTAACGATATGCAAAACGTTTGTTGGGGAATTCCGTCATTATGAAATACACAAGGATTGATTGACGCTGGGCATACGTTGTTTATAAACGGTCGACACACTGTGAGACAAGGAATGGATCCATGTGTAATGCTGGTTTTCATCATATACTGCGTTTATACTAACTGATTGTGCAATTCTTTAAAAAAGGCGTAATTCTAGCGATCACCTTTGTTTCGTGTCCGTGTGTAGGCAACTTAGTTATTAAAGTTCCGTACGTGACTTGATCGGACGTCTAAGGTACGTTGATGTAGGCAAGTTCGGCCTCCCAATGTGTGTTTGTAGCGGAGGGCCATACGTGAAAAACGTCAGTAAAAAGATCCTCCGTTATGTATTGACGTTGAACACCGTGCCGGTGGTCTCTAAGTTGTTAGTTCTAGTGAACAGTGAATAACGGCAATGGTTGATCTAGTGTAACTGTTTTGCTTGTACTTGGCGCTTACTACTCGTCCCATTCAATTCCATATTTCTAGAATACTTTTAACCCGGCTTACATTTACCTGTCTTACATTCAGTTTTATAAAGAAACTCTCGCCTTCTCCAAGGTATGCTGTCCATCGCTCGTTGATCTCCCCTGTTGCCTGTCGATTTATTGTTTGCGTTTCTTGTTGGGTTCATTCTGTTTTGCTACTCTTGTATGTCTCCAAGCAGACCCTGGTGCACATCATTTCATGTCTGATTATGATTGAATTTTTACGCCTGACTGCATTGCAGAGTATTCATTCGAACATTCACTTGTATGACCTATAGCATACGTACTTTGATCTGAAAACTGACTCCATCCGTTGACCTTAAAATCGATCTCGAATCAACCATTGACCCTAACAGTAGTTATGATCTTACTTATTGTCTTCTGTTTTTATTCGTGACTGGCAGTGGTGGCGTTTTGTCTCTGTCGCATTGTTTGCCAGCTACCCTCGTCATCCTTCTTGTGTACCTTTTGCACTGCTGCATGTCGCCTTGGCCAATATTGCTTTTATAGAGTTGCTTGATTTTTCCCTGCATAATCGACAATCCAGGGTTACATTCTTCAGTAAGATAAGGTAAGTATATGTTTCCATCGAAATTGTTCTAGGCGAATATGCAATCCCTTATAATGTGAATACTTTCTGCAGAAAGACCAGCACGTATGTATGCTCAGAATGCTGTCGGTCAATAGCTTTTTCACAGTTTCCATAGAACTCAAAACCGCGCGCAGCTACTGCATGCGGTGATGGTTAGCAGGTTTGTAGACTCCAAAGTCACCTTTAGTTAACCCATTTTCAATTCACTCTAACTGTGTTCGTCTGTACTATTCTAAACTCTTCATGTCAAGACATGCCATACCCGTGTACAGTTGCTCTGCCCTCGTCTCCCCTTTGATTTGTGTACTGTACTAAACTTTCTATAGAGTTTGTACCGTGAATTGCGTTATTTTAAAAGTAAGATCGTAATGTGTCACATAATTCCAACCCGTACAGACACATCAAAGAATCGGTATTTATGTTTTTGAGAGCTTCGATTCCATAAACTGGCGATCTAGAATGTGATACTGTTTCACTTTAGATCATTTCGCAGTTCCATTTGAACACCACGCACATTCGTTCACAGCCCTCGGTCAACCTTTCATAATCATCATCATCGCCATCAAAACAGCTATGAGCCTGACCAAAAGGTACTGTGGCTCGGGCCGCCGCTCACCTCAACAGTGACGTGGAATATCCTAGAAGAAAACGTTACTAAAAAGAACTAGAAATGGTATGAATACAGGTACGCCATTGACTGCGACACATCGCCATCTCGGATATCGTCTCTAACCAGTGGTACGGGTGATCACGAGAACCTCATCCAGGTAGGCGATATCTACCCACTTTGCTCAATGGAGCAGTCAGGGCCTTCATGTTTCGTGACCACGTTGTTGCTTGACCACCATGCGGTTTTACCCAACTGTTGATGATCTCAGCATATAAAGCCCGGTACGGTAAACGATCAGCTGGTATGCAAAGCACATGGCTTAACGATCGCAGGCTGTGCAACGTGATTAATTGAC
>LUCH01000987.1:102549-118061 GCA_013368495.1 Paragonimus heterotremus
CAAGATCTGTCGCAAGGTAAAAATATGATCAATGAGTCCTCGATCGGATCGAAATCCTGCTTGTTCTTCACGTATGTGGCTTTCTCTGGGCTTAGTGAGCCGACGTAGAATGAGGCCAGTGAGTAACTTGGACACAACAGACACCAAACTGATGCCTCTGTGGTTGTCACATAGACTTCGGGTCCCCTTGTTGAAAATGGGGTTGGCTGTTAAATAGCACCAAACGTGAGGTATCTCCTCAGTTTCCCAAATTGTCTGCAGGAGTTTTGTCAGTTCTGTTATCAACCACTCTCCACCATCCTTGAAAAGAGGAGGCAGGAGGTCTGGACCAGGAGCCTTATTACGCTTCCATAACGTGAGCTACAGGACCACTTCTGCTTCCGACGGAGGACCGTCTGGGATGCAGTAACTGACCAATCAGGTTCCGTCGTCCACATGACCTGGTAGAGTCCAACTGAACTGTTCTTCATAATGTTCAGCCCATCCGTCAAGGATTGATTGGTGATAAGTGAACCATCTTTTTCACATGTGGTCACTCTAACAACGGCGAAATTTGTGTTTAATGCTTCCATTCAGAGTGGGCTGACGGAAGATGTTATCTGAATGCAAGGGCTGCGATCAAATTTGAGTGATGCTCAATTTGAATTTATCTAAATCCCCGAATTTCCATTAAACATTTCGACGTTGTTGATTATGTGAACTATTTTTCGGCCCTAAAATCATACGGACAGATCCTGATTATGACGTGTTCTGATAGAGTTGATTTTTGTGTGAATTCAACGTTCAGAACTTTTTTTTTACCTTTGGCGTCGGACTTCATCAATAAACGAACTGATTTCCAATCGTCATTACTCTGCTCCTCACTAATCGCCAACCCTTATTACTTGGCTGTTGCCCATAGTGAATAGCATTTGATTTTTTTTCTCTCTGCCACCTCCCTTGCTTTCGTCAATGTTGTTCCCTCGTGCAGTCCGTGGACGATTCGGAAGTCAGCCATCCAGCTTCCTTCAATGGAGCGTTACTCTACTCGTCTGTGGTCAAATCTATGTTCGGCAAGCGAAAGGTTTGTTTGCGAATCACTAACCATTTTTTTGGCTGTTCTGTGACACTTTCTCAATACCTCAGGGACACATCTTAAGATCTTCGATCGTTTCCTAATTGATTGACTGATTCACTGGCGTTAGTTTCCAGTATTCGATCTTTAAAATCTGTAGCCGTCTCAATAGATCCTTTTCTTGTCATTGCCATTGCATAACTATTCGTTTTCCATTGTGATATGTTTCGGTAACGCTTTCGGGTTCCTCGACACCACCATTCTATAGCTTGATTTTCAAGTAAAATTGCTTTAGAGATGTCTCTGATGTCTTCACCACTCAGTCATTCTCAACTGACTACCAGCCTCACCTGATGGCACTGTAGCTCGATCTGCCGCAACATTGACGGGGAGTTTTCCAGGAAATAGCTTGTATTAACGTAATACAAAATGGACTGAATAAGACGTAGCAAGCTTGATGCTGTGGACGTACACTCTTTACTGACTACCGCATGCTTACTTGTCGGATAGCATTTCTGGCCATTGACTTGAGTGTCCACGCTGTCCGCACCTGGACAACCCACATCTGCCATTCTACTCCGTAGTATGGTCAAAGACCTTATATTTTGTGACCACATCGTTTCCCGATCCCGTCGCTGTTCCACACAACCGTAGATGAATTTGATTCATAATGTTCGGCTATAAAAGGCGTTCCGACCTTTAGTGGCGTCTCATTACCTGAACAGTTCTACACAGTAGTGCGACATACAACCCTATGAGTCTAATCACACTTCACATGGTGGCTTTCTTTTGTCTTGTCTCTCATTGTTATTATCCCCGCTTCGATTGAAGTCCTAGTCTGCGTCTTCCCCTAACCACTTCCTGACCGTTGCATCATTATAACAAAACTGGTCAGATTTCTAGAGTGGTCCAAACCAGGCGAATCTCACCGGTTCATGACGATTAAACGGAACCATCACACTGACGTCCCAATACGGTTGGGTCAGCGTCTGCTCACTGTGCACCACTGATGCATGGGTATCCTCACCAAAAGATGACAGTGTTTTTTCTAGGTCACAACTATTCTCACCAATGTTTCAGTATGTTCCGGCTATGATAGCCTGCTGGCGCTTGCCGACCCGACTCGGTTAGGAGGCTTGTTGGTATATCATCCTGCCCAGTGTTAACCCTCGAATGCGTTGCTTCTTTTCTATTACGTGCATCACTGTACTGTTGCGATCCGCTCAATTTAGATCACCTATTTCGAAGAACCTTCTAGATCATCTTTGAGTAACATCAAATCCCGAAACGTTTTTTCACACTCAGTTTGTAGTTTTTTTTGTGCTACGTCTTGTTCCACCTATTCAACTTTTCAACCTTTTACCGAATTTTCTTAATAAAGTCTGTGTGATTTACCACGATCTTCTTTCGGAACAAGGCATTTACTTTGCACGGGACAGTGGGCGAATTTAATGAATTTGTTCTCCCTGAACACTCACACTCATTGTTTAAAAATTGTCTTGAAATATATCGATGGCACTTGCCATTCAGTTGTTATTGGCATCCATTAAATCGGAAGCATTTCAATATTTGGCTGGCATAACCAATGAACACCAGCCCTAGATGTCCATAGCGGCGTTATATTTTATTGCTGAACGTCCGTTTCTACAACAGTCAAACTGGAGCGTCATTCTCGCTGTGTAACGAACACAGATTACTGTGGTTTTTTGAAATTGTAACTTCCTTCCAGTAAGTTTGATCAACAATACTGTGGGAATCTGTCTGTATAACGTGTGATAAGACGCGACAGTCGTTTTGTTTGCTTGGATTGATGAAATCGATGTACTACTACATTCGGTTTACGACTCTGTTCTGTTACTAATTAGCCGGCTCTGTGTGTATACTCCAACATTCACAAATATTCTCATATTTCGGTATATTTTCTTCCCAGTTTTCTGCTTTTGATAGTGCTAATTTTTACATCGCTGTCTTTTTCTCTCCCCGTCCCCAAATATTAATGGTCTCACTCAATTTTCTTCATCTTCCAACCGCTTCCCTTCTGCCGCTTTATACTGTTATCGCTCCTGCATTGTCTTAGTTTCCTACTCTTGCCAGCGTACATACTTCGAGTGATGAGGAGTGCCAGGCGGGCTACCGACAAAACCGTGCATCGGGAATCGAAATTGAGTCCTCTCAGCCCTCACCTTCTTCGGTACAGAATGTTGAGCCTTATAAGCAAACGCAAGCACCCACTAATTCTCTTCCTCGGAAAAAACACAAATGGTGGAATTTAGCTTGTCACAAACCGAAATCTCTCCCGGTTTCTGATGCTGAACTAAAGAAGACCAAGCGAAAACATGCCAACCGACGCTCAAAACCGGTCGATGCCAATTCGCTCAAATTGAGGGGCAAACATAAGGTGCCGGTCCACAGAATGCTGTTGTATTCTGATGCTGAATATCGTGTAGCATTGCTGAGAATTCTTTTCCCGTCGTGTCCGTGTAGTATCATACACCTGAGTTGTTATTTTACAAACTACTGCGCTTCTTTTCAGTTCCTTCCACTTATCGATATGCTCTTCAGTGGTGTAGTTGTGCCCAATTGTGTATACGTGTGTGTGCTCGCGTTACTTTCTACGTCACTGGCCTGGGGATTCACATCACTTACCTTAGTGCTATTTTTTCGTTGATTATGCTTTTAGCCAGTCTAGTTGTTGCTGCTCACAGAATACACGTGTTATCGTTTTCTAGTATTGTCATCACGATAATGTACCGATCGGCACTGGTACACTCATGCTAATTTCGATTATTCCTGTCACAGTGTCAGCTGTTTTTGTGCTGGTGTATGTTGTCCTTTTTCACTTCTTCTGATTGCGTTATTGTCTACTTTCAAGAGCCAAAAGTGATCTTTTAATAGCATCCATTCTTAGATGATCACCCTTGGTGCTTAACCAACGGTTTGTTTCGGTCGATAACCGTTGATTGTCTCTTATCCGGCTTATCAAGCTTCAGTTTCTCTGATGCACATGTGAGTACTGCTGATTACTGTTACTAACCTCCGATGCGTCAATAGACTAGGCCTTAGAAGATTGTAGAAATAACTGTCAGCGTATTTTTTCGCAGCTTTGTCTACCATGGTGTTCAGTGTTTGCTATCCCGGTGTTGCTGTGTTCGCACAGAGATGGGCTATTTTTTCACCTCGGTTATCCGGTTGTTTGTTTTTCTTTCGCTCATCAAAGATGCTGCTGGTGCCCTTCACAACTATGGCTATCCGCAGATGCACTTATAGCCATCCTGTAACACGTTATTTACAAAAGCACATTTGACTTTGTAGGCTAGCTTACGCGTTGGTGACTCAACCTGGTCGGACAAATTTTCATTGGACACCGTCGGTAGTTCGGGTCGTGTGAATTGCAAGACGAACCAGAAAACGTCATTCGAGGTTCGTTGCTTTATATGTATCAGTGCATTCGCACGCATTAAACACGACTTTTTTGGTTCTTCAATGGCTTTGATTTTCTACCCATCGTCGTGACTCTGTTCTTTTCCGATTTACAGATCGGGGTTAAAATCGATTTGTCTAGTTCCGGCCTGACGAAGATCATCACTCTTATGCCCTATTTCATGCTCGTCAACAAGTCTTCGGTAAGACTCCGTGGTCAGTTCATTATATTGTTAGTGTTTTACCCTTACTGCTGGCTTTCATTTTGTATTGCAGCTCGAGTGTGTGCAGTTCAGATTACAACTAGATGACCTTGATGCCAAGTAACCTGTTATCATGTCCATTTTGTTGACATTTCCCATCCCGTTTCGTGGCAACTTACTCAGACCAAATAAATCTTTTCTGTGGTATTAAATTTGATATGGGACTAGTTAGGTTCGTGACTTTACCACAGTGTCGATCAAGTATCTCGCCTAGTCGAGTTCGGTTGGTTGAATGTTGTTTGACTAGGTTGTTTTTTAAGCGATAATATCTAATGACGCGTGACAATGGGAGTCGTGGGATGCTGTCTTGAAGAAGCTGTTCCACTCTCGATTGCATGTGGGCTACTTGTTGACATGGTGTAAGCGTTCTGTTGCTGGTTGAGTTTTGACATAGTAGTTTTTGAGAATTTGACAAAGAACTTCACTTATTTCTCTGATGTCAACGTTCGATCATCGCGAATCCCAACACAAACATGAATAGCTTACTGAACCTCCACTAGCGATCATGCATCACTTAGTTTTGCATGTGATCTGTGGGTTTACGGCGGTGTTTGATCGTGGGCAGTTACCTCTGTTGTTGTTTTATTGCTAGGTTGACCTTGAATGCAGTGAACTGGATGACTCCGCAGATCGTGGTGCTTTGGTGGGCTCGCAATCAGATGCATGTGGGGACTGGATCAAGGTGCCTGCCGGTGAGGCTGTGCCCTTTTGGCCAAAGGCAACAACTTCAAAGAAAATGCTGCTGCGATGTCGAATCAATGAGAATTTGGTGACCGATGTTTTCCCGTTCTACGAGTCTCACTCAATTCTTATGAAACTACCTGGAAAAGTTAGTTTATTTCTTTCGTTTACCACAGGCTTCATGTGAAATTCAGGTGTTTTTAGCTAGTTGGTTTTAGGTGGGGCGATAATAAGCTGGCTGGTGTTCACGGCTATCTTGTAATCGGCTGTATCTGAAAAAACATGACTTTCCAACTAACACGTCAGGTTATATGACGTGTCTTTCTCAGTTCATATTAGTTCCATCTCTGTTCTCAGGTGGCTTCAGTCGGCCGATGATTTTGTTCAATCGATGCTTTGGAACATTTTTTTTGGTATCTCTGAAGTGTTCTGTAAGAGGTGTTTCCTTTTTACTAATCTTTGTGTCTACGAGTTAACAACTTTCGTTAACTATTCCCCTCTCTTGCGTCCATTCCATAGTATGCTGGCGTGTTTGTGGAGGTACAAACTAACGAAGAGGCAACGGTGATCACTCTGCAGTTATATCAGGAGGGTATGGCTCTAGTACGTATTGTCAATCACCTTGGTGATTGTCAGCCTATCTACTTCCATCAGCGGTGAGTGATATTTTCTCACTATCCGTCGTATGAAGGTGTTTCATTACTGGTTTGTCTGTACCAAAATTCGTGTGCGATGTGTACACATGTTAGAGCTTTTCATTTTGTTATCTCTAAAAAAAAGTGTACATTGGCTTTTGGGCCAATTGCTTAGGATCTTGGTGCAGCCTTTGTCAGAAAATTTTTGTTGCAACTATCGAACTTGAACTTTACTGTTCAGTCCTCACTAACCAAGTGGATTGGGTAATTTGACGATGGCTTTTGCTTATTACGATACTATACGAGGATGATCAACTGTGCTGCACTACGCAAACTTTCATCTCTCTAAGTTACAACTCGTGTACTTCCGTTTCAGTGGCCTTGATAAAGTTCATCAATTGGACGCAGGCATGGCTGTCATGTACACCTGGGATTGCCCACGTGCTGAACGGGAGTTGATGTTCTATTGCACCAAAAACGACCGACCTCAATCCAGCAGATTAACGATGGTAAGTTGAAGGAGAGCAGGCCTTGCACGCCGTGCCTGGTGTGTTTTTCAATCCGCTTGTATTTCTGATCAACTTTTGATCGGAAAAATCCCTTCTACATAAAGGTGCAGAAACAGAAAAACAATATTAACCTGGATGGTTCTATTATCTATACATCGTGAAATCGATAACAGTGATACGGTACAAAAATGGATTCAATATAATTATAAGGCACAGTGTGTCACTAACATTCTTTCTGTCCACCCAAACGTTAGGATTTTGTTTATTCACCGTATCACTTAGTACAGTTCATTTGGCAATTGATGCTGAATGCGTTTATTTTTTTGTTAAACTTTGATGACTAAGGCTGATTGAGTTCAGTGACCGACATTTCACTAGTGTGACTTTAATCCTGCCACGTCAAGCACAGCTTTAATGCTGGTGAATGGGAAGATATTTTCCCACCAAGATTTGTGAACGAGTGGTAGAGATATTGTTGGGCGAATGAACGCCTGTGAAGCACTTATGAGCAGATGGTTTGTGCAGGACGTCTTGCATAGCAAAACCGATAGGCAAGACGTGAAACGTTTTCGAAGTGAGATGAAAGAAGACTTGCCCGGTCTTGTTCCGTACGACAGTATTTCTGCATAAAAGCTGACAGTGAATCGTTAATAATATATCAGAGGAGTACTTCAACTACTCATCCATGTGTCCCATTAATTTGTAAAAGATGGTGCTAACATCCTAATCAGTTGAGTTATATATATATATATATAGGTTAAAATGGAAGAATACCAGGTTGTGTGAAGTGTTCATTAGACGGAGACAAAAGTAATATTTAATTAAGCATTAACCACACAACCTGTGGAAGGAATCTGAGATCCACGAATTTCACAAAGCTACAGCGATAACAGATTGACGGTTTGCAATGATTTTTCTGTTCGAGGAACAGTGGAATTAGTGACTTGGGCTTAATAGACTACGTTAACTTTTTGCATCAGAGCACTTGAACCACATCCCTTGTCGCTCAGACTTATGGCGGAAATTTTATCATCCAGCAACCTAACATTCAGTTAGTGTCTTCCATTTTCCGAAATTATGGCCAGAAGAGCGGGGCTGTAAAGCATGTATGAATACAAAAGCTACCATCAAATGTGTATTTGGTCCTAACCTGAACCCCATACAAAACGTATGGCAAAACCGCGGGGAATAGATCTTAAAATGGGGGCATTTTTAAAACGAGAACTTGTGGGATGTTGTCTTTTAAAACTAGCAGACGGTGGGCAATAGGGTACTGAATTCTCTGTTGCCTAGCAAACAATCAAGGCTTGCTTTGATTTTAAATACGATGAAAAGCGTATGTTCCAAGAGCTTACGTGAATTTGGACTCATAATGTTACGTTACAATTGTACGTCATCCAGTCTGGCATCTCTTCGTTTTTCGGCTCATTGATGCTTGTGTGATGAAAACGCTTGGAGAAGACTCTTTATTTCGCGTCTCTGTTTATTTCCACATTTAGCAAATGTTCCAAATGAGAAACTTGCCGAGTCTTCACAAAATGCAAACAACCTGATAATTATTTCCCGCAGTATTTTTCTGATTTTTGGGTCAACACACTGTTCGGCGCGATTACACGAACATTTCAAGATTCTCAGGTTGATCAGTGTTAGGAGGTCGCCTGCAAGTCATTAATGGACCATTGAGTAGAAGTTATTTTTCTGTCATTTTTCACTTCACGATGATTACACAGACTACATGCTATTATATTTGTTGTTTTGCTTTTACTTTGGTTCTTCAATTCTCTAAAAATTTTCCGAATTCACTTCTTTTTTCTTCGCTGCAGGATTCCATAGAAGAATTTTATGTGAACGACACAAAAGCCTACTGGGTCTCTTTCATATGGAACATGCAACGCGTTCTGTTGTTCACACAGGATGTGAACGCTGCGAAAAATGCCCGACTAGTAAGTTCCCTTTCTTCTGCCATAGGATTTTTGTTTATTGTGAATTTGTGTTGCAGCCTGTGTGACAGTGCAGTTACTTTTTTGTTCGTCCGTGAGTGTGGTGTGCAAATGAATTACTGATTCCTTGATATTTAGACAGGTCTGGCTAAATACAAGGTTAGGAGATCTTCACCTCAAAACCCCAATATTTATTTTTAAATATTTTTAGGAGGGCACAGTTCGAATTAGCGTATTTGCTAGCCAACAACTCTCCTCTTCATTAGCAATCCCCTCAGACATAACAACTCCTGGAATACAACATCCACCGTTGGGATTTTCTCCGTAAGTGTGAGTGTCGGGTTCACTGATTCAGCATTCGACACATACTGGCTGGCACATCATAATCAAATTGTTTAAATTGAAGTGCCACTTTCAGATGATAATCGGTTTAGATGACATGTGTCCTATTACTCATAATCACCTTTCAGTTTCTATACTCTGTCCGATAGTTAGAAGTTCATCTTGATTTTATCACCATGACCGACTCGTGTACTCAGGTTTACAGACAGCATTCAATTGAGAGTGTCATATTTGCTCGTATTATGTCAAACACGGTATATTTTAGTCTGCCACAAGAAAATAATGTTTTTATGTGCGTTGCTCATTACAACTTCTACACCGTCGTTGTTCAATTGTTCTACTTCAGAGTGCGGATTTGGAGAAGATCGATCAGGAAATAATTTTGTCTTTGCAGTCGATTGGACTGTCTTTGGTCGATAATTATAATCGTGTTGAAGTGGCCTACTTGTCAGTCACTAGGTACGTTGTTGATTTTATTTCTTTCGTTTTCTATCTGCACTTCATTCGAAAACTAGCGTGCACACCCTTCGAACTGACACAGCAATGCAAATCGGATTTCCTACCGGTCATCTGTGATCACTCGGACCAATGGTTCTCCACCATGCGAGCTAATTATCTTCATTGGTTCCATCATGGATAGAATAAATGTCAAGCCCTGGACCAACTTATCGTTTTGTTAAACGGAATAGATTGGATTGCAGATGTGATTGACTCCTTATAATGTTAGCCAGAATCTCTCGATTTTTCATAAGCGACACGTATAATGACCGTCGTTCTTTAAGCCTACGCTAATCACTAAGCCAGACTACTGATGACCAGCGGTCTCTGTGCTGTGCGAACATTTCTTATTGTTCGGTCTATCGCTGCGTTCATAACGGTCGACCCACTCGTTGAGGTTGAAATGGTTGTCAATTTTTATCGTCTCATCGTTTGGATGGATGTTCTTTATTGTAGTCGATTGTTGGTACCGATGAGAATAGCGATGGCCGAACTTTTAAGGGCTTCCGGTGATTGACACAGGAGCAATTGCCGATTACGGCTGTTCTGATTGTCAGTTTTGTGATGGCATTTCGATGGAAGTTGATTATGATTAGAGACCATTTCCTATAGCATCTTGCTGCACCGTTCTGAAACAGTCACGTCCTTCTGGTCTTTCAGGTTCGGTCAACAGTTTCTGGCGTAGGCAGATACAGTACCCTCAAAATATGCCCCCGGTGATTTAATTTCAATTCTGTACTGTCTGGTTCAAGAAATCGGGCACAGAACTTGCGGCCCATTCGATTTTCAGCTGTAATAAGTCCGTCTTTAGCTTATCTGTTCCCCATGATTCGGTTGACACACAGTAACATTTGAAAGTAGACGAGAAGCTTAACGTGTATGCTGTACCTTTTTTGTACTATACGTCCCCGTCTCCAAAACCGATTTATCACCCTCATTCAATATACTAGCTGTAAAATCGCATTGCTCCCTTACTTCTGTTTCACCGTTCGTGTCTCAATATCAAACAGCTCTATTTCTTAGTGAACATTATTGAACTAACAAACTCTTTGATTTAACTACGATGCAAGCGAAGCGGTCTTAGTGTTATTACGATAGTACTAAAGCAACGCGTAATACCGCAGATGTTGAGGAAGACGGACTAGAATTGACGCTCCTAATGGTCACGTTAATTAGATGTGTGGCCTTCGTGTGTAATCTCACACTTGCACACAATGCGTTCGGAGCCTAATGTCAGTTTCAAAGTTGCATCGATATGTCCACTGCGCAGGTGTAAGTCATATGTCCGTTGTTCGCAGATCGTTTTGGTGATGTTTACTGGGGAATAATTCCGGAACCAAACGAATGTTTTTTTTGTTGCACCGTTTGTTTCCTTATCCTGTGATGACTGATTAAAACAGGAACCAACTGAAGAACGTTATCTTTCGTTTAGCTTGGTAGCCGTTGTGTTGTTTTAATGTTGTTCGGTTTTTTTGTCCAGATGTTCACTGTGTTAATTTGAGACGAACTCTAACCACTTGGTGGACCGTAAGAATTGTACTGATTGGTCCGGAGACGAAGCCATGAGCCTTCGAAGCATCACATTACCGCGACGTTTCGTTCGTTAAACTAGTCGGGCATACAATTAATGATAGTAATCTGGTTCTTACAGTTGACGAATGACGGCTCATTTGTTACCATTCTCACGCTTTAGATCAATCGCATTTCTAATGTTCATTGTACCTTGGTTTTTGTCCTAGGATGCTTTTAATTTGTTTCACACAACCCATCTTGTGTCTGTTTATTTTCTACTGATCATTGAGTTCTATATATAGTAAAGGCTGTAGCTATGAATCTTGGTTCGAGCCCTAATTACTTCGGTTGTTCCTACTCGGATTAGTGCAGCTAGACAACATTCAACCTCCATTCATCACCCAAAATGTCCTGTGATGAAAAACACTTGTTAGGGTTGAGATCGTTACTAGTGCTGATCCTATACTTTGTTGTTTGCAGTTCGGGTGTTCGATGGAGCCAGGTTAAAAGAGGAAATCGTTTGAAACCATTAAAACCGGTTACAAGCGAAAGTTTGGAACGCGCTTACACCAGTTATGTTGATCAGCTTCGTGCTGGTGAACCAATCAAAGGTCTTTTCAAATTGACCGATGTCGGACGTCCTGTGGAAGTTGATTTCGGACAAATGATGATGCTGCAGCCGGATCAATGCGAGTTACGTCGCGCTTTCGAACCGGGCGTGTTTATGCAGTACAAGAATTCTACCAGTCAAATGCAGTTGCATACAAAAATATTCCGAGTTCAGGTTAGTTTATTTGTGTATTGTATGTGTTATTCACAGTTATCCGTGCAGTAAGAAGCCATTTTGTATTCCTTGTGTATTTCAGAGCTGGATCGTAGTGCACCGTTTCTCAGAACAGTGTTAGGGTTCAATTATTACATACGGTTCTGCTAAGTAGCATTACTTTGGTGGAAAATAATAACACGATTGCCGAAATTAACAGCAATCTTCAACATTTGGAAGCCAAAATTCATGTATCGGGAGTTCAACACAAGTTTCCGTTTGGTGTGGAACTATAAAATCATTAGCAGATACTACAGTGGCCTGCCGCATTACGGGATGTGTACGGTTCCGATGCTATGTAACACATTATTACTCTCCAACATTTTGCAACCGCCGCAACCTATGACCTTTCCGAGCCCAACTATAAAAACATTTTGGATTGTCATTGGAATTGTGTCAGGATCACAGCTAATTCTCGTTGCACGTTCAATTTGATTGCAATCGCAGTTTTTCCCGCCATCCGGGCTCATCATTTTCTCTTTGTTTGAAAAGTTTCAGGGTTTGAGTGTTCTGGAAGTAAGGTTGACCGGTCAGTGGACCGTTAAGAACTAGAAAACTTCGTTCTTTAAGGACAAAACTAATGTGTTTTTGCGGTTCGCAAGCATTTGTAAATCATCTCAAATCGGTATGTGGACATATATAGTAAGATTTCGTTCACATACAGTTGCAGGATCTCGTTAGATCCATTTATCCTGGTTTACCCTACGAAAACCACAATGGTGTCAAACAGTAAATTGTACAACAATATGGAAATACACAATCCATATTTTTATATGAATCTAATGCGTTGTAGTCGTGCAAACTGAAGATGAGAGGTTTAGTTGTATTGCCTGACTTGTGACAACCTACGATCTTATTGTTACCAAATACAGTTCAATTGATTGGTTAGTTCAAAAGTGATTCACAACTCGTCCATTAGTTTGGAAAACGATATCTTTTAGGAGGACAGATAGGTGCCGTCATACAATATTTTGAGGCCTGGAATGAACCCGCCCTGCATTGTTTACAACTATTTGCTAACTTCCATCCCAGATTTTCTTCTAGCTGACATCCTGCAGCTGTGCATGATGACATTATGACAGCCGACAGCAGGTTAACCGAGATGAGATGCAAAAAATTCCTTCTATGAATTGATTAGCCGTTCTTTCGATCACAGTGGCTTCGAGCTTGACCATAGAGTTTTGTGGCCGCAGTCGCTGTTTACCACTGCTAGTGTGAGGAGTATTCCAGAGGAATATTGCATGTCGTTTGTCCGCATCTTGGTTCAGAGATATAAGGGAACAGATGGTCTCAATGATGAGTCATAGTCTGGGATCAGATATCAAGTAGTCGAGGTCATATCAACAATTAGAGCAGGGGGACAAACGAGTGAAGCTAGAATTGGCGAGTTGGAGCAGGGTTGGGGCTATCTTCACTGGCTTTTGTTATGTGATTGGATCACTCTTCCTGTGTACGTTATAGTGCGGGTGTCGTTCGTTCTCTTTTATGGCAAACATTTGCCTCTAGTCAGTAAGTTGTGCGATGCACACAACCAACACGTGGTTCTTGAACACATCCGTATGATACCGTTTTGCGTACGATAGACTAACGACCTCTATGGGTCGTCGTTCGAAGCTGATAGACTGAATGCTTTACCGCTAATGCTTCCGAACGATTGTTTGTGTTCTCCTAATCTCAAGTTGATCATCACTGACAATTGATCGCAGCTGTCGCATCCCCATAAACTTTCCAGTCGGCCCATCTCGAAAAGAAGCACTAGACTCGAGTTTCGCTCTCATTAGAGCTCGTCAGTAGTGCATATCATCGCCACTGCCGGGACTTGAACCACGGACATGCTGTTCATGAGGCAACCGTGTTTACCACTGCGCCATTGACCTCACGTTAGGCACGACCGAATTATCATATGTGAACGCTCAACTACTTTCGCTTGAGCTTTCATCACACAGATTCCC
Source organism: Paragonimus heterotremus (assembly GCA_013368495.1). Taxonomy (NCBI): domain Eukaryota; kingdom Metazoa; phylum Platyhelminthes; class Trematoda; order Plagiorchiida; family Troglotrematidae; genus Paragonimus; species Paragonimus heterotremus. Next base: position 116,179 of record LUCH01000987.1, read on the forward strand.
AACCTGTTAACGTATAAACTGTTATTTGGCAATTCTGGCTACTTAGGTATTTGCATTTTATAAAACTACAAATTTTAACTTCTTCCTCAGCTTGATAACCAGAAGATGGATTGCACGTTTCCTGTGGTCCTTGCTCCTTACCCACAACCGAAATCTGTGGCACTTGATTCTGGTATGTCTTTTTTACGATGAGTTCATTTTTTCGTAGTACACACCTGTATAGCTTGATGGTTAGATTGCTGTGATTAAAAATTCCCAGGGTAGTCATCAGAAAACAATAGTACAGCGAACAAGCTCGTTTTCGATTATTCATCGTCAGGCTAATTACATAACAATTTATATGAAACGGATTTGTCAGGGCGAAAGGAACCAAAACAGGTAGCAAGTTCGAATGAGGTCAGACAAGTCGTCAGCACACACGGAAACAACGTTTTGATACGATTACATCACCGTTATGATACAACTGGCGTGGCTAGTTGGCCATAGCAACTGAACAAAAGTTAGATTTCTGTTTCTAACTAGCCTGACCAGACAACTCAGCTTTAGGTGGCATTAGCTAGACAGCGGTGGCTATCTTGATAGTATTAGCAAGTTTGAGCTCATATTACCTGAAATTCGTGCGCCTAGGTGTAGGGAAACATGTAACATCCAAACCACTTCTGACCAGATGTGCATTGCAACAAGATGATCATACGGTGTGGAAGTCAAAATATTTTTTTGTCTCATTTTACAATATTTTTTAGTTGTTTTTTTAAACACTTTCTACCAAACGACGATTTGGCATGTTATATCAAATTCTTCGTTATCGTAACAGTTTTTCTGTGATGAAAAAGACTATTCAGTTAACACCTCTAGCCTCTAGTGAAATTCTTACTTACCTCTTCCGGAAACCTTAGCCTATTAACATTAACCATTGATATGTGCTGATGAAAAACTTTAACTTCCCTCAATCACTTTCGCTGTTCCTACTAAACGTAGCTGATTACCTACTTAAAAGATACCAGTTTCTTAAGGTCGGCTGTCACATTCACCTTTGTCACAGATGTCTATTCACTAGGTATTTATTGGAAGTTGACTGTATCCGCTGATTTGAACTTCCAGTTATTTTTACATAATGTTACTGAAACAGAATATCTGTTAGTTAGCTTTCATGACCCTCTATCTCGGCTATGTTTATTCATCTTTTAGCGATTAGTAGCGTAAGTTCTTATTTCTGCGAGTGCACCGTTCCTAAGACATTTCTACTTAGATGTTGCACTTATTACGGGATTATTTAACTTACATAACACCGAACACCGTTTTTCCCGTTGAACATCACCCACAGTTGAACGCAGCCGTCGCATTCCCATAGACTCTCCACCCGGCTCCTTTCGAGAAGGAGCACCAGACTCGAGTTTCGCTCTCTTTAGGGCTCGTCAATAGTGCATATCCTTGCCACTGCTGGGAGTAGAGCTCCGGCTAAGCTTTCGTGAGACAACCATGTAGACCACTGAGCCATTGACCTCACATTAGGCACGATCGAATTATCATATGTGAAAGGAGCCGACTGGGAAGTTTATGGGAATGCGACTACTCAATAGTAAACAGTTTTCTGGGTGAAAATCACCCGCTGGCACCTCGCGACAGATTGATCTCATTGTGAGAACGACAAAGTGGTGAACAAGACTTGTTTTCTGCGCTTGATCATCAGGCTAATTACAATACAACATATGTGAAAAACAGTAACTAGGGTGGGTCAGAGAAATGGTCCATAGAGGTTATGAACAGTGTGTTTATTATCAGTTACGCAATCACTGTTCCAAATCGTAGGCTTGATTGACTGTGGGCCGAGGGAGATTAAGTGTCCACACGTACTTCTTCTGACCTCAGAGGTCAGGGTTGTG
>LUCH01000987.1:122402-140421 GCA_013368495.1 Paragonimus heterotremus
GTCTTTTGAGTAACGGAGTTAGGTATAAATGAAAATTGTACAGGATCAGGCAGAAACCCGATTTCATGAACTAAGTGTCCGGGACAAAAATTTCGTAGCTCAAGAGAGGACACTTTGGGATTGATGGGGAGCATTGTAAACACAAAGGCTTTCAGGTAGGGCAAGCGATTTACTATCATGAATACGTTTGGTAGAACCATGTACAATGATGTCATCCGGATAGACCGTCAAACTTTCCAAATTAGCACAGACTGTTTTATCATGCTTTGAAAAATTGCGGGGAAGCGTTTAATCCAAAAGGGGACAAATTCGTTCAAAAACCAAATCGACTGTTTTTTATAGTTGACAACCTGTGCGCCGTGTCGAAGGGAATTGTCATTTATACATTTTTAAGACCAAGATTGGGAACGCACTTCAAACCAACATACCGGTGGAGGACGTCTTCCGATTCATGCCTTGTACAGGTTCTGTGTAACAAGCCAAAACTAATGCGATAGTCACGATACACATTCGGTATTTCCTTCTCGGTTTACTGCGACAATGTAATACAGAGGCCAATTGGACTTGTGCGACACTTCATAAAAACGGACGTATTTGATCAGTCATGGCCATTTGGCATTGTAAAATCAGTTTACGAACCGCGGTCTCAGAAGATTAAACGAGCGACGCCAAAGAAAGCTTTACACATCAATAGTAGATTAACTGGAATCAGTAACAACAACATGGTAGTGTGTAAATAATGGCGTGTGAATCTTTGTGAAAAATTGTCACACTTTCAGAAGGCTTATACCACAATCAACTGTAATAAACGGATGAACACTAACAGTGTCAATTGTGAAGAACTAGTCATTGTTAATGGCAAACGATAGTGTTATGGATTGTGTAGAATGAGTAGAAATAATAGAGTTTACAGCAAGAGCAATGGGTTGAATGTCAGGTGAAATATTTCGCTTTTCTAAAGTAGTAATATCGTCGTCATAATCAGCAATACATCAGTGATTCACACTGATGCTTAACTGCCACACGACCATGAAAGAAAAAAACAAACCTGGTAAGGAAAAGAAAAAAATCAGGAGGAGTGGAAGGGACCTAACCATTAAAAATACCTGCCTCCATATTCAAACTTTCATCATCAGGGCGCTTACAAACAAACAACCAAGCTGTAAGTGAAATTAAGGCATCATCAGCAAGACAACAGCTTCCTTACGGCTTTCACGTCTTTTAACTAAGGCGGACGGTTTTGAATTTGACCCATTTCATCACATTTACAGCACTTTTAATCGCGAATGGATATGTAAATCAAACATGTTCTGCCCGCATGACACGGTTATTCTATCGATAGACAGAGTTTAGATTAGAACTTATGAATTTTATTTGGCAAGTTACCTACTTTCTAGCACTTTAATATGCTCATCGCAGCTTCAACATCTTGAACTTGTTCACAGAGGACCCTAGCTGATTCGAACAGCGGTTCACTAAGCAGCCATAACTTTTGCTGAAGATTACTTGTATTGATACCTGCAAATAAGCAATCCCTCATCTCAATTTTCAGTAGGTCATCGAAATTACATCGCACACCTTGGGTTTGAAATTAAAGTATGAATCCACAAATGTATTGTTTTTTCTTCCTCATTAAATTATGAACTTCGTCTCTTTCTACTGCTTCAGTGTTTGTAGGATGTACCTGTGTGGGCAGCTGCTGCTTCAAAGAAACATGGAATCGTGATAGAATATTCGGGAACGCTAGATTTTTAATCAGGGCATGAGCATTCTTAATAATAACCGCGTTAAAGTGCGATATTCTTTTTTTTTCTTCCGACGATTTTGAAGTACTGTTAAACGGTCGTGTTCGCAAACGTGAACAAGTCGTAGGCAGGTATATTTTCTTTCAGCGGCTCAGTTCCACATTGTCTTCATAACGCACTGGGTATTTGACGTTGCCACTATAAACGCTCGCTCGCTCGGTCGAATGCTAAAAACAACTATTGACTGCATCGGTCACCAAATCGCATCGGATTGGATGCTACGGAAACAATAGTTTCTTCTTGGTAATGGAGATGCCCTGATGGTTTGCTGGGGTTACTGTAATTTGCCTCATAATATGATCTGGGTATTTGTTTTCCTGAAGTACTTTAACAATACAGTTTAGCTCATCTGCTTTGGTAACCTATCATTCTTTTATTTTCGTCTATTGTGTTTTATAAATACGCATTTGGTAATCTGGTTAACTCTTTCGAACTAATGAAAAGTTACCGATCAGTCGTATCTGGCAAACAGCTCACTCATTGAGTTAGAGAGTATGTCAGTATTGTGTGCCCTGGTTGATATTAGTTGTCTTTTTGTCAAGTTAATTAATGTTGCAGCCAATCCTGATAGCCTGCTGACTTACTTGTTTTCACATCTCTCCTTGAATTTTGTGGCTGTTCGTCTTGGAGTTACGTCCTTTTTCTGTAAAACAAGGGTGCAAATGTATGCGTGTTTAGCGGTAAAAACTCACTAAAAGCACAAGACTAGTTGTATGGTTGTTACCCGTTATCAGGTATGTGCACCAACCGCACATTCTATTAGAGAAACGACAAATGTTGAAGTGTGTAATTAGCAACGCGTTTTCGTCTTTTTTTTATATTGAAGTTGTAATCGTATGGATAATGCCTCAGTCTCTTCCATTGTGTAACTCTCACTTGAAATGCTAACGAGTGGACTCAGTATCGGAAAAAGCGTAATTTCCCTTACATTTTCTGATGTATATTTTGTTTGTGTGTGTCGGTTTCGAGCTTTTCTTGTCACAGCCAGTTAACGAGTAAATGACTGCTTCGTCTTTTGGGTCGTTTTCTTTACTCGGATATAAAACATTAAAACAAGAAACAAATCTTACCATCGTGTTGGACAGTAAGCATTCAGAGAAATTGTGATCTAACAACAATCATATTTTCCCTTTGCTCACAGATATTTCCGTGTCCTCATCCAAGAAATGATGTTCAAACTTGATCAAGGCTTTTTGAATGACATGTTCGACTTCTTCGGTGGTAGTGTCACGCGTTTGCCCGAGGTGGGTTTTTATCACGCTTCTTTGTTCACTGTTCATTGTAGCTGTTGATTTCCGTGACATGATATTCTCAGCATTCTTCGAACTTCTGCTCTTTGAATGATCTCTTTTATTTTCAGCGAAAATCCGTTTTCAAGGCTTTAGGTTGACCAGCAGTTTTATTGGTTAGTCGTTGTAAGACTCCGATGAGAACGTTGTGAAGTAGTATTTTGGTCCTGCTATCAGTAGACGGGTTTAAGATGCTGCCATTCTCGTGACTGTCGGGTCAAAACGGATCTGAATAGGTGGGCTGAAGTAAAAGAGTTCACTTCTCTAAAGTGACTATGGTGTTCTAACAGGTAATTAGGTAGTTGCGTTCCTCAGGTTGGCGTACGTACCATATCACCGTAGCGTGTGCGCATCTACTCTCCTTTTGATCACGTCGATATTATTGTGTACGGGACTAATCATAACATTAGTGAGTGGTAAGTTGTTTGTTCGCATACATTGATGACTGCTCTCCTGGCTTGTACGAGATGAATACAGAATGACCCTTTGCCTCACAAACCAGTTAATAACTTCTCCTGCATTCTATTTATTACAACTCACGTTTCCATTCGATGCCTCTACTGTGCATTTCTCTTTTGAATCTGTTCGACCAAGTCAATCAAATTTTGAGGAATTTATGAGGTGTAGAATCGCTCCCTAAAAGGATACGTAATGTTATCACGGATAAACCGGCAAATTGATTACTTTATTCTACTGACCTCGACATTTACGTTTGCTTCAATGCTGAATGCAGTTCACCTTGTGTTCACTATTTTCTGTTATCGTTCCAGGAACAGGCATTCAAGCGCGATTGTCTGCTGATTCAGAATCGTTTGATCGATTCGCCAGTGGTTCAGGCACATTTGCAGGATGGGAATCGGTCTATTTTCGACAATTTACATATATCCCCTATTAAGGTCAGTTCAACTAAACTTTATACCTGTTATCCAATGTTCCTATTGTCTCCACTTGTGGCTTTACCTCGTCGTTTTCTTTCCTCCAACTCGCACTCTCTGACCTGTTTGGCGACCGGTTCTAGGATCGTTGACCCGTTGTATGCAAGCCGTGTATCCACGCACACTCCTATCTTTGTTTATCAGGTGGGGAGATATAGGAGTCTGTTTCTCCCCACCTGATAAACAAAGATAGGGTCTTAACCGATCGAGGAATGTAGGTTTATTAAGCCCATATTGAGAATCTAAGACCTTCATTGGGAAATAGTTGATGAGACTTGCTTAAGAGAGCGATTTTTTTCTGTTTGGAAAATTTCTGTCCCATTCTCGAGTTGACGACCGGTGTGATATAAGTTTAAATAGACTAGTTCTTGCCTAAGTTTGTTTTGTGGATTACTGCCTCATCTGACTGTATAAATGTTTGGATAAACTGTAACCTAGCGGAGATCATTTTAAAAGTCGCTTTGAATATGAAAAACCAATATCATTATTAGAGGAACATGGAACATGTTATCTTCGTTTATGTTTGACCACTTCTGAACAGATAAAACACCTTTTTTTTCTCAATGCGTACACCTGACGTAATATTCCACTTGATTTTCCCTATCTCTGTTCAGCTCTATCCTTGCCGTTATGTTTCAGCTGTTTTTTTGTTCTCATCGAAATTGCAGTTTTACAGCAAACATGGCCGTACAAAATGTGCATAGTTGTTTTTTGGTTCATTGTCATGAACCGTTGGTTAACTTCGCATGCTTTAAGTGCAGATTGATCAACAGTTGTGCATTGGACATTTAACCAATCACGACGAATGTGGATTGAAGTAAACGTGAAGACTGATAGAGTATCAGAGGAGAGCGAAACGATTCGTGAGTTTTCCACGGCAGGAGCTGGTCCATACCTGCTTCTTGTAAGAGCTCAGTCAACACAGCACAAATAGACATTCGTCGGAACATCGATCTCGATGTACACGCCTACCTAAAACCCTGTCTGAGGATCTGGATTTGTTTGCAGAACCCTGCTGGAAAATAAATATCCCGTCAACTTTAATGAATATCACATTCAATTATTTTTGATTACATGTGTATAAGTTATCTCAAAATCCATGTTCAGTTAGCTACCGTGGTCTTTAAATATGCACGTCAACCACGACAATCAGCCGTTATTCAATCGATATTTCTGTCACCTATCATGCACGCTGTTATCCTGTTTACTCATTCAAGTATAGCTGCGAAAGCTCCTGATAATAGCTGGCGAAAACCTGACGACTCGAATGATGCCTGAATAAACGAATTTCGTGATGTTTGATGCAAACTTCGGTCTGTGACCGATTTTTTATCTCAACCGTCGCTCGTCGTTGACCGGAGAGTGGTCTCAGCAAAGATCCCTCAAACTGCTTGGCTAATTCAGGTTCACACGTAATGGTTGGACAGAAGTTAATCTGAGAATAATGGAAACTATATTTCTTACCGCCTGTACTTGTTGCACTCCTTTTTCCCATACCTTGACATCGTGATTAGTCTGGAAGCTAGCAGGCATGCACCACAGTCCCATATGGAGTTGAGAGAGGTTCTACAAGCAGTTAATTTCAGTGGCCACAAACCACTTGAATTTAGTCTATGAGAGCATTGTTTCAGCCTTTAGAAGACCACTCATATATTCCTGGAACATCGGTGACTCCAAACGTGTGATCTAATGAATGGGAGTCTCAACTACCGTTCTATCACTTATTCACAAGCCGTGGATTCGATTCGTTGACGTGTTCGATGCTCAAGTCGAAACAGCTATCTCCCAGTTTGTTAGGGGTCACGGAATCCAACTATTTTCAACTACATTTCTGTTCGATGGCACCAGAAATCAATACTGAATGACCCATTGAACTCCATATACATTCTCATTGGCTTGACCCGCCCACATTCTTTCTAGTTATATGCCTGTTATGCCGCTTAATTGGAAATGAATGTAAATACCAAATGATCGTTATCTCTCCATTCTTGAAACACAGATTCATGTCAGTTTCTCGTTGACTGGCAGCACTGGAGGTAAAACAAATGCGTTCCCTAGCGAAGTGCTCAACCTTTTCTTACAATCACTCGGTGTGGCGTTGACTGACGTCCAAGATGTGATTTTCAAGTAAGCTGGAAATAGGCATATTGATTGTAGCGATGAGTTTTGGAACGGTTTTATTAATAGCATAACCCAGCATGCAAGTTTCAACTGTTTGCTTCAACGACTTTGTTTATGCATTCACACAATTTGTTGTCTGCTTTTTTCATCCTTCCTTCCTTAGATTGGCATATTTTGAACATCAGGCATGCATCATGACCATAAACCAAATGATATCCGAAGTGACACGTCACTATGTTAGTCAGGGGATACGTCAGATGTATGTACTGGTTTTGGGTCTGGATGTTTTGGGCAATCCGTTTGGCGTGCTTCGTGGAATGGCACAGGGCGTGGAAGATTTGTTCTACGAACCCGTCAAGGTAAGTACGGTTCATCTCGATAGTTAGCATTACATTACTGCCTCACTTTTACCGGTCAGTCGAACGATTTGAACAGTTTCATTTCTCATAGACTGAACAGCGTGGTGCAGTCGAGCATTGAATGGGTTCAGTTGCATTTGCATGGTTACATCGAGTATGCATTCGATTTTTAGATTGCATTTCGCCCGTTTCTCCAAGTTCTTAGTTATGTACATTGCCTTCGACTTACTTCTCTCCGAAACGTTCCTTTAACTCTCCTGTCGTTTCAGTTGATCTGGTAGATTTTGGACATCTGAAAATTGGCGCTGATTTCCTCTGTGTTACAGGTTTTTATCGCATGGTCAGAGCTGTCTTAAACTACCCTTGCAAAACCTGATCTCTGAAATTTGGAGATTTTGAACACTTTCAGACTGTTGATTATCGACGTTTTTCAACTCCACTTACCGGATAACATCTAAGAGTTAGCAATGAAGAGCTTAAGAGACGAGATGTATTGGTAAACTGAAAATGAGCCTACCTGTCTAAGCTCTGTAAATGCATGATTCAAGTGGTCAAGTCATGCATTAAGAGTGTCGATTCGCCGTTTACTGTGCCGTTCACTCTGTATAGCCGCATGTTGCAAAGTGGTCAACTGATGACCTAGCCGAACAAATCGGAAATTATCACTAATAAGTTATTAACGGTGGACCATGTTTCCACCCTTGGCTGAGTATCTTTAAATCTTCTCAGACTTTGAGTGATCGGCTTCATTGACGGAAATTTTCTTGTTGTAGGATAAAGATGATTGAAAACATCCATGTGGTTATTTAGAATAGAAACAAATTGGCGAACGTATTTTCGAGAAATTCATCATCAGCTCATCACGTTTCCAAAAGTTAAGTAGTGGATTTCGATTAATGTGTGGGGAAAACACAATTACAACTGGACAACGAGAAAGTAACCAAATCAATATCTATCCACCAATAGGGTGGTTTGGACCACTTATTGGTGGATAGGACTGATTTGGTTGCTTTGTCGTTGTCCAATTGTAACTGCGTTTTCCTCACGCTTTATTCGACATCTACTCTTTAACCTTTATAAATATGATGACCTGATGATGAATTTCTCAAAAACATTTGTTCATCAACTTGTTTCTATTCCGTAACGATGATTCTTGGAGCAATCCTGCGAAAGCCGCGAAAATACTACCGCGCAAATTAAGCATAACCTTCATGTGTGATACTGAGAGTTGTTTGTTTGTGTTGGCATCTTAGCTTTAATTGTTTGAGCGCATGGATGTAGGAACTTCATCTGCTGGTTACCCCATCTCTTCCTTCCTTTATCCTACTGTATTAGATATGTATTTTTTAATTCGCCACATAATTGCATGTCACCCTCAACTGCGGATACCCTGCTATCCATCATACATTTTGCATTTTGTATCACTTACTTGAATCATCAGTTTTGAATGATGTCCGTTGAAAAACATCGTATTACTCCTCGTGTTTATACATTTAGGGAGCTGTACTCGGTCCAGAAGAATTCGCTGAAGGTGTTGCACTGGGCGTTAAAAGTCTGTTCGGTCACGCAGTTGGTAGGTCACATTTTCGCTTTGTGGAACACTATGATCAAATGTAAACTTAAATTTATCAGCACTTTTACATTATTTACTATCATTCATTTCTCATTATCAGGTGGCGCTGCGGGTGCAGTATCTCGAATAACCGGCACAATCGGGAAGGGGGTGGCGGCGCTCACTTTGGACGAGGACTACAAGCGACTACGTCGTGAACAGCTGGCCCGTCGACCTGACACGCTCGGTGCTGGTTTGGCTCAGGGCGGTCGTGGTCTTGTGATGGTGCGTCCTAAAGTGTGACTCGAAATTATTGTGCGCACAAGTCATTACCTGTCACCGACATAATTTGATAAGCAAAGAGTACTTATCGTTTGGGTTCTCGTTGTGAACGGTGACGATGTTTGATTTGTGTTCTTGGCTTGGATGGTCATTGATACATGGTTATTTCGTTAACTCTTTTATCGCCAGACCGAAATTTATTGAACTTTTATTTTCTTGAATAATTCACGCTAATTGTGCTTGCACGGACGTCTTCCTGATGGGACTCTATGTAACCGGCTTTGGCAGCTTCAATATGTTCTTGTCACGTTATCAGGTGACTGGCTGACTCTCGGTGTTTCCGAGTATGCTAAAGCCTGATTTGTCATTCAGGTTCTACTTCTTTAATAATCCTCTCCATCCTGATTTTGGAATACCTCATCAATAACAAAGTTCAGTAATGTACATATAATAGCTGATGTCGGACCCCTTCTCGAATGTTCTTATCCTATTGGGATATCCTGACGACCCACGGGCAACGTGTGAATTTGTAACGAACGTTTTTATGTCAGTAGCAGCAACACAACCCTTCTCTTTCCGTTAAATTTTTATGTTACACACAGGGTGTATTCCATGGCGTGACAGGTTTGGTGGTGAAGCCCTTCGAAGGTGCGAAGAAAGAAGGCTTTGAAGGTTTCTTCAAAGGTGTGTTAAATATTTCGAATTATTTTTACCCTCGTGTTATCCTTCTATAATAACCTGAGAATCATAGATTAAATGATACCAGCTGGTTCGTATCTTATCTTGACTAGGTGTCGGCAAGGGTCTCGTCGGTGCTGTGACTCGTCCAGTTTCCGGTGTTGTCGATTTCGCCAGCAGCTCATTCGAAGGCATCCGCAGGTGAGTTGTTTTGTTTCCATAAACAACAATATCCGTGTTTAATGAACGTTTGGTTCGCTTCTAGATTTTTTCACGTTTTTGGTAGCTAAACATCAGTATCAACCATTGATGTACATGTGCTGGCCAGGGTGCTGATTATTTGGCTCAAACCCAGATCATGCAGGTTAGCTAACTGAGGCGTCAGAGAATGTGATAACTTAGACACTTATCTTCTGTCATCTTAAGTAATCATCATAATTCTACTTTATTGTCGTACACAGAATCGCTGACACTGTGGAAGATATCGGGCGAGTTCGACCACCGCGATTCATTCGTGTTGATGGTATTATTCGTCCGTACGAACGTCAGGAAGCTGCAGGTCACATGATCTTGCGGGTGAGTTATAACCATATGTGAGCTTCGTTTGCCCTATTGTCTGGGTCAGAATACTGAGTATGATTTCCTTTTGTTTATTTCCGCAGCAACTGGATAAGGACAATAATTATGGACACTATGTTTATCATGTGGCTGCTTCTCGTGGGAATAATTTTCTGCTGCTGACCACAAGGTATGTTCCTGCGCCTCTGGAAACGTTTTTGTTAGCTTGCATATTGCGTTAGTGCCATCATTCATGTGGTTTCTCTTGGCACCACTCACATGGTGCGCATGTGAAGGCACCTTGGAGGTGTATTTAATGTTCCCCACAGCTGATATCATTCTTCTTTCTAAGCAATCAGACAACCTGAGCATCATTCACGAACGATCGCAGCCGAGCGGATGTGGTAATTTAGCCATGTCTAGCGTGAGGTCTCTGGCGCAGTCACCACCGCACTCTTTTCAAAAGCGCTTGGGCCGGAGCCAGAACACCGACAGCAGGAGGCATGCGCACCACTAACGCGCTCTAAGTGCTTTTCGACTCAGCCGGAAGGTCTGTTTTAATATAAAAACTGAAGTCATTCTGAGACATGTTGTGTTGCATTTCCCTTGCAAAATCCATCTATCCTAGTTGCTAACAACCAGCAATATGTGGTTTTGCTACACATTTTCATAAATTGGTTCATAAAGATTACTGATTCGTTTTTTCCAATAATTAAAGAAAAGCGAGAAGATACATCGTTACCTTGAGTTACAGGTAAGGCCAAAGTTGATCTAACTAGATCATATTTTTATCAGGAACGGTGTACGTGTATAGGTCAAGCCTGGATTAATCGCTGCGGACAGCCCTGGTTCACTATCACGAGAGGCCAAGTGCAGCGTACCATAATTTAACCGTTGGTCGTGAGTGTTCCCTAACACTGGAACCGGGCATGGGTGCCTAACCTGCATCGTATGCATACGTTTCCTAATCTTCAAAGTTTCACATATTTACTGTAAAGGTAGAATGACGTTAACTGTCTTAGTGTGGCTAGCGATTACTTCGACGGTCATTCACTAAAAACTTGAATAGATTGCCACTTCAGTTTTATACCTAACGTATTTGGGTCTGGTGATCCCCACCGAAGTACTAGCTTATCCATTATTGTTGATAAGTAGCTCTATCAGGTACGAAACTCGAGTCTTGTGTTTGTTTTCGAACATTACACACAACTGATTGCAGCTGTCGCATTCCAATAGACTTTCCAACCAGTCAGTGATGACTGTATAACCACCCTTTATCAGACAAATTTCTTCTACTACTTGTGTGGAGTTTTCAACTATTGCGAATAAACGTATACACACAAGAGTGACACTTCGTGCATAAACGGAACCTCCTCAGGAACTACAGTTAACCGGAGCTGTTACTAACAGCGGTGGATCCGTGGCTGTTCAAGATAGCGCAGTTTAACTGTAATCGATCTGCTACGGTCTTGTTTGCGGACGCATCGTAAACTCGAATCAACTTACATCCTACCAGCTACACCTTTTTTACCAGTCACTGTTTGTTTGAACATGACACGATATAAAGCCACGAGGCCATTTTTATTGCTGGTGGTCCACTAGACAGTAACAAAATGTCATTTGATGTTTATCAGTTACCCGATTAAAAGTCAAGATGTTTTGTGAAGTAGTGCATTGGTCTGGTCGATGGGTCTCACGTGCTTGTTTTAAACAAAAGATAATATAAACGCTACAAAAAACAGGAACGGTTTCATCTGTATCTTGTCAAATCGGTTCATTACGAAAACGCTTCTGTCATTACTTAGAAGTTCTGGATCGTGCTGTTTGGGTTACAGGGTGAACTGACTGTTATTGCACAGATCGTATTATGTAAGTTTATGCATAGCCATTGTATGCGAACCTTATTGTTTTCTTTTAATAGTCATCTTCTCGTCGTCGAATGTATGGATCTGTTGGGTACGTGGACAATCCATTGGCAAACGAAACTGAATGCGCTGGCTGAAGTACCCGTGGTCAACCGGTCGGGTATCCTGATCTCTCTAAAGGAGAAACAAAAGAAGCTCTTCAACTCCGGACACCAGACTCGTCAGTTTGACTGTGAACCAAGCTCAGCCATGGTAAGCTTGATGATTTATTGAGTTCTAAGGGTCGGCAGTTTGATTGCGGAACTCCTTTACTACATCCTCAATACAGTTGGATTTCCAGTTTATTGATTACAATGCTATGTGCTGTCATGAAGCGTACCATACAGAATTTGAGCCACGTATTAACCAGCTGTCTAAATATAAACCGGGCTCGAACTTTACTCCATCCTTGAAAGCTGATGACGTGAGTGTTAACCATCTCCTTAACATATAGGTAGTCAATGAGGAGTACTTGTGACAGTCACGTCTTTTTTAATATTACACTACGTTCGCATTTTTGTGGGTGGCCTAATGTCAAACTAAAACGAACGGTAGGCACCTGTTTGACACTGGAAAATATCTAACTGCTGATCTCAGACTGACTCTTATGCGAACAACAGCAGATAAATTATTCTAATCTAGAACTCACCGTCACGTGACATCGCGTGTGCTATCGGACGACCTAAAGGTATACAGGAACATCCCATCTATCCTGAGACTGTAAATACTCGAAAAGGGAACGCCAACAAGATTAGTAGTTTACTGCACGCATCCGGGAAATTGTTCTGAGAAATCGTTGGTCAGGTGTGTTACATGAACACCTTAGCCCATCGATTCTGCGCTCTGGGTAAATGAGCATCCCAACTCCCTCATTATGATTAGTCTATCACTTTTCGAACGGCTTACATGAATTTTTTCAACACTTGTATCGCTGATGTTTCAACCTCCGGTAGATTACCCCACTTTGATTTAAAACAAAGAAACAGTGGCTGCAAAAGTTCTTTTCCACTCGTTACGTACAACGCAGGAAAAGAGGTAAAAACCACTTCGTGTGTAATTACCATCACACGTAATGCCTCTCCAACACCGCGACGACTACGTGTTTTTCACAGACGAGCCGCATAGCGATTCTGTTTCCCAGGGTTTTGATTGCCCGGTTCCCACATTGTGTTGTTTCACCTGTGCAATCCCACCTGCTCCTTCTCACCTTGGATGAACGTTTCGCCCCCATTCCTAGGAAGTGATCGACTTAATATTAACCATTGGTTATAACACGAAAATCTGCTAACAAGTCTTGCTTATTGCTGTCCTGGCCGGTAGGAAACCGAGATAGTCAAGACACAACACACGACACAGCTAATATATTTAACTCTCCGATTAACGCAACCGGCCTGCATAAATGGTTATACGTCTCGCTTTATGTTACTTTTTTGCAGGCTATGGCGCATGAAGTCGACCTGGCTTTGTCGAGACAAGAAAACTGGACCCACTCAACCGAACAAACCGCTCACTAAACACTGAAACGAACATTTCCAAACAGTACGGATTGGTGCTTCATATTTTTTGACTTTTTCACCCCACCTCAATCCTGATTGCTTAAATCAAATTCCCCCCGAATACAGGTACAGTGTCTGTGATAGGCTCTGCTTCGCACTCGTCGGCTACGGGACCAACCATATATATCCCCCGGATATGGGACCATTGTCTTCTCATGCTCTGTATTTAACTGTAAGGTGCAATCTTTGAGGTCAATAAAAACCTACTTGCTGTTACTACTTCCTTGTCATCGTGCTCGTAACATGGCCGGTGATACTGGAATCAGTTAGTCCGAAACTGTTTCTGTTTAACATGAGAACCATTCAGGTTATCAAAGCACGTTTGCACTTTAGAAGCTGCCTTTTCTAGAGGATTTCTACAGATACGGTGCGGATTGGGCAGGTGGTCGTTCATTTACGTTTGCGGTATCAAAAAATGGTCCACGGATACGTTACAGCTAGTCACGTACTTTGTTTTAGCGTCACTCTAGGTTCTCTTATCGATTTGCGTGAACCGTCGGATTCAGCTGATATCAATACCAGGTGATTATTGAAATATTTCATGAGTGAAAATATACGCCAAATACAACAAGAACATTCTTTCAAATGATAAACACTCATATTTGAATGTCTGAAAGACGTGGTGTGTTCGTTCAACGCTGTCCGCGTGTTTTCAGTTATCTGTGAAAAGGGTACTCATTTCAGTTACAAAGCTTATCAGCGCTTCAGTTTCGTGACGAACGTGGCACAACCGACGGGATCTAATAGACCCTGTTCTCCTGTGCCCAGACCTTTTCCAGGTTCCCAGCCCAAGCGTTGGAGCAGTTTGTGTCCCGTGTTAGTCTGAAACGTGTAAAAAAAAATATCGAAGTTCAAACGCCATAAGTATACGTCGGAGCGGAGGTCGACAGCTGGTCACAAACTCACTTCAGGAATAGGTGCCGCAGTAGATAAATTGACGGTAGAGTAGCCTAGTCCGTAAAACGATCGGGGCTCTTCAGATGATCCGGGGTTGCTGACATTCTTAAAAATATTAGCATTTTCTAGGTCGTCAGTGTCTTTTCGCCAAGGGGGTGTCGGGACCTGGAACTTTTTCGGCATTGTATAGGAGGGAACAGATTGCGGACTTGCATCCCGCGTCTTAAGTTCAACATATTATTCGAAAGATGAATCGGACTCACTTTGTTGACTGTTCGGTGCCCACCAGTCAACTTGGACGGTACAAACACAACCTCCTTTTTACATGATTTCGACGCATTCTCACAACGGTTTGGAAGGTCACATGGATTCCGAAAGTGTGATTTTCCTGCATTAGCAACTCCTCTAAGGTAATCCGACTTTGCGCGTTGACTTAATAACGGCCAAGTGCCCTGAAACAGAAGTAATGCAAGGAGATATTAGTTTCATAAAATACAATTAAATGAACATGCATTTCGGTTTTCACTGGGTTTTCCCTCAGTAGCCATGACGTTTTAAAGTGGGAATAAAAGGCTTCATCTAGCAAGCATTTTGCAGAAGCGCGCACATTAAATTCAGTCGACTTGAAACGAAAGACTGGATAATGCGTCTGCTCATGTATCGGTGGCATGCACTTACAAGCTTCATATCTCTACAACGTGAAAAGAAGGGAATCATCGAATACTAGATTGATACCAAAGGCTATTACCCCATAGTTACCGTAAAATGATGTAATTCAGGTGTGCTTAAATGTGAAGTGAATCACTATGATACCCAAAAAGGTTGAGACGTTTGCTTGTTAAGGACAACGGTTCAACGTTTCTTATGGTTTTTAACGGAGGTAGGTGTGCAACAACGGAGCCTTGGATGATTTGAGAGCACATGCGTCCATGTTATTTGTGATCTACCGGCTGCACCCACCTATTTATGATGCAACAAAATACGACAGTCTCACCGTATTTATGGTCTAGCGTGGCTGTTTAAAAAGTCTTGTCCGCGAAACCATCATTGTTTCAGATGGTTCGCCAGATCCAATAAATAAATAAACAGGCGGACCCAAGTGTAAGACTGATAACCTGCTAACCGTGTGGTGTGGTAGACTCTCCGGTGGAAAATATGCGACGCCTATTAACTTTCAGAATTGATGTGTGGTCTCCGAATTTCGCCAAATTTATTTAAATAACCTATTGTCTTTTATGCTTTAGGACAATCAGATAAACTGACAACAGAGTACAAAACCATTATGAACGGCATCAGCTATAGAATGAATAGCTGATGAAGTTGATAGCTCGAGGATAAGCCTCGCATAATCTGATTCCAATTAAAACGGGCAAATAAAAACGGTTGAAGTCGACGTATATCATAGAAAAGTTAGATGGTGGAACAAAAATGTTTAAATTTGAAAGAACGTTAACAGCTGTGTCGAGGCGATTCCCGAAATGCAACACCCACGTTGGACAGACAAGAAAAACAAAGTACGTACTATCTAATTAGCGTGGCTAGTTCGGCAAAATTCGTTACTAAGGTTACGTATATTCTGTAAAAAGCGTGCGAGAGTGCATACCTTCGATTATTACAAGGAAGTGGTCAAAAATCAACACTAACTGTAATATCATAAATAAAAGATTTGTGAACGTCTGTGCAACTCGTGACCACAATAGCAGAGTTAGCGGACTATGTGGTGCCTACATTCAAGATGTCTTCCAACTCTGGGTCAATTTCTGTACGAACCAGTGAACCTCGTGTCATGACATTCGGAGTGGTAGACAAATGAGAGAATCGCCGGAACATTGAGCCCCGTTTCGGCCGACCAAACGAATCGCTTGCGACGATTGCCAATTTCGCTGCCCGTGTACATGAAACGCCTAAGGCTGTTGTTCGGAATCGATGTGGCATGGATTCGTCGGCTGGGAAATCACTCTGTTCATCATTTGCAAAATCTGAAGGTGACAGAAATCGCGAAATAGAACGTCATGCCATATAAAGACAAGTTGATAAGGAATAGGACTAAGTACACTAGTCGAGGATAAACTTGGAAACTTGCTTCGGTTTTATCATAGCACGGTACTCTCAAGTCAGATTAGACTGGGTGGAGTAAGTCCCATTTGTTCACCAGACGAGAATGCCCTTCTTGCCACGTCACATTTATGAGTTCCTCAGGAAACCAACTGAGTGACGCCAAACCGATGGAGACATGAGAAAGGTTTGACAACAACGAACAAAACGAAGTACGACCAGGTTGAATAGCCTACACAACCAGTCATTTACGGATAATGGACCCATATTTTACGGCCACCTACTCAAATTGTGAGATCAACACCGTCGTTCACGTAATCGCGGGAATCGCAGCCAATGTACCGGAGGGTGTTTCGTATCAGGTGACAAAGTAGGTCAATGGTAGACTTGGATTCGTCAGTCTGCTCAAACCTGATCGAAATCGCAAATGTGTGGGTGGTACTCAATGCCGGTACTAGTGAGCTATTCTACGAACAACGCCAAACAATTACTTCTGTGTGAATAACACACTTCGAATAACGTTGCCTGGATAGATGATCGGTGTATGAGGCGGCCATGCCATTTTTGTGTTAACAAAAGACAAATAATTAATACGCAAGATATCTTCCACAGCGACAGTTCGTTCACGATTACTGCTGCAGGCGATTACAGCCAACCATAGAATCAATACACCACTGGTGGACACCGATACTCAAATGCCATACGACCATCGACACAAAATAACAGTTGAAAAATAAAACGGAAAAGATGGAATTTAAATGCTTAAACAGTAATGTGTTCAAATCGTGAGAACAAACAACTCAGTTGCCGATAACAGTAAAGCAGTGTTTGTTCCACTGTGGCCTCCACTAATCACCTGCATATGTAACCGATAGTTCACAGACAACTAGGTCAGCTGACAACAATAGTCATGTCAGTGAGACTGCTTAACCACCCTATCCCCTGATTGTTCCAGCCAGATGGGCCAGGAGAACAACATCCGAGGGAAGGAACTTATCATTGTTAACACCCCCCTACCAGGTTACCGACTGACCATGTGATACCTTACACTAATGAGCCCAAGATCCGTCATTGTGGGGCTAGCATTCCAGTGCGCAAACTGGCAATCATAATCGATCCACTTTTGGGGTTTGGACTAATTAACTTGGTTTGCGAACCCGAATGCTTACCCTTCAACACAATCCGACATGCGTATGATTGAATACAAACTGATTAGTAGATACGCTGATGCTGTCCATATCTCCAATCTTTACTGACAATGCTTTGCAACCGTAAAGTTTGATTCCTGTGTGGCCTTATACTTATGGGGCGAGACACACTATGATCATCGGAATTCATCAAGCTAGCTTTAAATGAGAGTTCTGATTCAGCATCGCACCCTCCCAACACTCGATACACAACTTCTTAAGTACACCATCAATGGCCTGCAGAACTGCATTTTATAGTCCTAAACTAACGTTATTGC
Organism: Paragonimus heterotremus; assembly: GCA_013368495.1. Classification (NCBI taxonomy): domain Eukaryota; kingdom Metazoa; phylum Platyhelminthes; class Trematoda; order Plagiorchiida; family Troglotrematidae; genus Paragonimus; species Paragonimus heterotremus. Next base: position 139,859 of record LUCH01000987.1, read on the forward strand.
CGCACTCTTGGGCAACACCTTGTGTAATGGAAGGCCCTTGGAGAGAATCGTCATTGTCCAAATCACGTGTACACTCAAATGATGCTGGTGTGGACCTCCTACCTGGTGGAAGGCTGACTCATCTTGATTATGCTGACGACAAGGTATTGCTGTTTGACAACTTTCAAGCGGCACGAACAATGCTGAACGCAATTTCGTGTTCTGCTAAGTACTTCGGAATGCGCTTTGCAGCCTCGAAATGCAAAGTGCTTCTGCAATATTGCTGTGATTACGTAGATTTGAAGTTGGATAATGAAGTCATGGAGGTTGTTGACCGGTTTGTATACCTGGGAAGCTACATCAGCGGCGATGGAGGAGGTGTAGAGAATGAAATAGAAGCGCGTATTTCTAAGGCTATGGCGGTCTTTACTAATCTGAGGCACTTACGGCGACAGAGAAGTATCTCTCTGAAGCTTAAGGGTCACGTATATCAGACAACAGTGAGGGCTGTATTACTTTACGGTAGCAAAACCCGGCCGTTCAGGGTAGAAGACGTGAACCCTCTTCAGGTATCTAACCACCGA
>LUCH01000987.1:145514-156780 GCA_013368495.1 Paragonimus heterotremus
CCTTCCGGTGGGCGAGATCCCATAGGGTGCCCTGACAGACAGTGTGTGACTGACAGATATGGAACTGCTCCCAGGCATTCGCCTTTGACACAGTGTGCAGGTGATATTATTATAACATCTGAGGGTTCAGAAACGGCCCAGAACATCGTAGGTAGATTAGAGGCTTCAGTTCGTCAGCAACGTGCTATTCCAGCGTGTTATGGGCGGGACTCTGCGCCTGCTATCACCTTTGGTAGTGAGCCGTTGAAGATAGTCGACAAATCCATGTGTCCTGAGAGTCGTATCAACACAAAGGGAAGGTCTAATGCGATCGTAAACTGTATAGCAAAGACTCGGATGGCGTTTGTCTACTTACGTCACTTGTGGCGGCCGCATGACCTCACGTTCTGTGAGAGGCCGAATGGACAAATTCACTGTACGCGCCACTCCTTCATAAGGCTTTGAAACCTTATCCATCCACACAGACGACGTTCACAATGTCTGTTGTCAAGCGTCGGTGTCTTCGTCGTGTGATGGGGACATCGTGTCGGTAATGACGATATTCAGCGATGTCTTCGGAACAGATGGACTTTGGCGACCCTTCAGCATAGTGATCCTGTCTCATAGGCTTTTCTAGCTTGGCCACACTCTTCAAATGCCAACTTGCTGCCCACTACACCGTACCTTGTTTAAGAGTGGTGCGTTAGGCTGGAAGTGGCAATCAGATAACCAGCAGATGAATTAAGTTCCGGGTAAGGAGGCACTTACATTTAGACTTACTTTAGTAGGGCGCTCTTTAATCCTGTTGGCTAGGCTGCGAATAGCAACACACACTTTCGATTGAGGACTTTGTTTGATACAACGAAGAATGGAGGTCGATGGTGCTCCTGTTGTGCATTTGTATTATTTTCTTTTCTTCCTTCATCCTTCTCTTTCTTTACCCTACACGATGTCTTCTTTGTTTTCTCATATTCTGGCACGTTTTCCGCTCCATTAGGTCGTGGTGTCATATATATATATATATATATATATATATATATACCAGCCAGTAAAACGAACGCAGTGCAAACCATTTATAACAGACATACGTAACAAAAAGAGGAGATAGCGAGCTTCACGGTAGCAAACAAATGGCCTGCATCACAAAACACAGTGCTGTCACATTACAGTCAGGTTCAGACAGTGGTGCACCGGTGTGGGCTGAAAATTTTAAAAATTATGGTTCAAATCTCACAGAGCTGAAGCTTACGATCAGGCTGATGGAGACAGTGTGAGTAAGAATGGCATGGAAGAAACTGAAATCTCAAACTGACATAGGATTAACTCATGGATGAATGTGAAATGAAATAGGAGATGACTTACTTAGACGAAGAAAGATAGATGACCATTTGATTTTCAACACACAAAAATAAATACAGGCAGCAGCCTGGCAAACAGGGTTCAACCAAATAAGAAGATGGGAAGGAAGAAGGAATATACAAGAAGGATTATGCATAAACCATCTGTGTGCACCAAATGAGAATCAAGCGGTGTATACATACAATCTCTAAGTATAAAAGCACTCAGAAAGCTATCGTCAAGGCCTACATTGCGTAAATAGTGCTTGGTACTCACATTTCTGAGAAGCATTGGATTCAAAAAAATAACTTACCTAGACGTAAGTAACAGGTAAGTAGGAAGGCGTTAAATTGCTTCCAGAGTAGGTCGTGTCTTTAGTATTGGCATTATATTTCAACAACACAGTCAAACATTACTAATGAATGATTACAGCGGGTAAACTGGGTTTAAACCTGTAACCAAACGGTTTAGTCATAAAAATTGCAATGCCAGCTGTCTTCGTTTTTCAGAGTAATAAAGAAAACAGAGGAAATAGAAAAAACCCACTATAAAAGATCTACAACTGCGTGTATGCGGGTGGATCAGCTACTATGGAACGCAACGATATGCAACAGTATTGCCAAACAATAGAGTGAGTCTCAACCTGCTGGTAAGCACCTCCATATCTGCCACAAAAAGCTATCAAGGTTTCCGCAACTCCTATGGCAGCAGACTTATTTCATACACCACGTACAAACAGTCCGCAGGTTCTCGATAAGAATAAAATGAGCACGTTACCTTCACAACTCTCTGGAGACGACGGTCTAGGGCCCGGGACTGGTGATTCATCAGATGAAACGGAAGAGGAGGAGGTCGACGAACCACAATTACAACCAGAACCGTAGCGAGAGAGTGAGCATGGACTGAAAACCGAACAGAAGGAATATCTATTATCGATTTAAGAGTCAACAGTTACAGGTTGTACCGGTACGGCAGAGTTCAACCAAATAACCTGATAACACTTAATCTGAACAGTGGGATAAAAGTTTTAACACGACTTCAGTATCGCTCAAGTACCCATATCTTAAATGAGATCAGGAACTTACAAACTACTAACGACTTTGGCAAATACTGAAAATCTGTTTATCATTTTATGATGAGTGAAAAGGTCGGAGAGGCAATTGGTCCGACACTCAGGGGAATACCACAAAGTAACTGAAGCAAGTGAATTAACGGATAACAAAAGAAATCAAACAGTCCAACACTGAGAATACGATTTAACGGGAGAGAAGTTATAGGCAGATTGGCAACAAACAGTGCCAACCAAACGGACAAATGACGCCTAAGAAGAAGCAACGTTGCGTTGTAGACTGATATTTTGGGTTGAAAATGCGAACGCACGACTACGGGATTGCCGGCAAACTGAATAACAGAGATTCTGCCTTATATAATGTTTTGGATGCGGCTGAGAAGTAGCGGTATTTCAGTAAAATAAGCCTCTGTTGACTTTCACATATCCAGAGCGACCCAATATATCACATTAGGCATAAAATGGACAACAACACACTCTACATACATAACGTTAACCCCACTAAAAGCCAAACGAAACAACTGACGATGTATGCAGTTTCTCTGGTGAACATGCAAAGATCAATACATCACACAAACAAAAGCACACTACTCTGTAGTGGTACGGGAGTTGACCTACAGTGAAACAGAAAGCAACACGCAATAAACTAATGGTTTACATCACGTATAGTGAAATTAACTGCCGATGACTGTTCATCCAATTTTGTCTATCTATGGGCAGATCAAAAACGAAGACGAGCGACGTGAATCATATGGTTACTATCCAAATCATGCAACGTGATGCTGGATGTAAACAGAAAATACTCTCGACAAATTAGGACTTATCAGCCACTTACTGCGACCGAGAATGAACACATCGAAATCGGTTTGACTTCTTCTCGCTCTCAGAACATTTATTACTTTTGGAACGCGATTGGCGATGAGTAACATTTTGCGCTGAGGTCAGCACACTTTGGGAAGCTTGTCGAATTGAAGTCCCACCGTCTCGGCGACAATTTCTTCGTGAAGCGGCTGCCGCAAAATTCACAGAAGTTGATCCCATTGTTAGTCGAGGTATCTTGATATTTACAGAAAGACCATCAGACGAGTCACCACCATATGAAAATTTAGAGGCTAACGGTAGTTCAGCGTAACAGTCGGGGTCCAGCCTCATGTTATACATAACCGGTGAGTTAGGCGTCCCAAACAAATCACTACACGATCGGCCATAGTTGCGTTTCGATATGGTACGCACGTCACCCTCATTTTCATCTTCTTCATCCGCTTCGTGCTCATGCGAGGAATGGTTAGAACTATCATTATCAGATGAGGCGGTTACAGACAGCATCGATGAACAGGAGGAAGAACGTTCACGAGCATCAGCGTGTTCAGCACGCATGGGGTTGTCTTGATCGGTGGAAAGAACAGAGGCACTGAGGCGGGAAAAATCCACTGACGACAGGATCGTCACATTGGCAGTGGTGTTCGCTGGATGTGGCTCGGCGGACAGAAACTTCGCACCAAAATGGTCGATATCCATACTCAGGTGACCAGTATATTTATCCGACTGCCATTTTCGTTTGCACCCAGTAGATGCTTTGTTAGAGTGCTCGACAGCCGAACTAGAAACCAAAACAAAATAGTGCATGCGTTGATGGCACATCTTCGAAGTAAACACGATTCATATAACTAAATAGACTATCATGGTTACAACGAGAAGTAAGGTACACGAGGAGCGTTTTATGTCATTTCAGATAACTCGCAGTGGGTCGTGTTACAACATATGCCGGTGGTTTGTGACAGGCCAGGTCCGAATAGGCTCGCGATGAAAGTTGACATACGTTAACAACCAGTTTTCGTTAAACTTCTAACGTATATATGTACATCCGGATTGCCAACATCAAAAGCCAAACTTACGATAGAAGGGAACCCTAACTATCGCAGATGGGCAAAAATACAAATAGTCCGCATTAAAGAATATAGATTCGTAACGGCCATAAGCCAGACCAGACGGTACTGTGGCTCGAGAAACCATTCAGCTTAACACAGAAGTGAAATACTTTGGTAGACAATAACCACAGGATGATAAGTTAGACAACGTGATACCAAAGACAATTAGAGACACTGTGCATGCAGGCCCATCCTGATTGAGACATGCTGTCACCTCGGATAGCCTTTCTAATCAGCGGCTTGAGTGATCTTGAAGTCCCTAATTAAGGGAACCGCCAGGAACTTTATAGTTCGACAACGCTTCCTCGCTTGACTACCCTTCGGCTTTACTTAGCATTGTTGGTCTGAGCGAGTAATGGCACGTGCGTTAACTGCTCAGTTGGCATGTTGAGTAAGTGGCGCAACCACTGAAGACTGTGCAATTCGATTAATGACCAACTAATCGCCCATCCCGAGTTTTCCAAAATATACCCTGGCCAACTGCCGCGTTACTCACACGAATAATCCACTTGAGGTGGGCTAATTGGAGGGAGTAAGGATAGTGAATCACAAGAACAGGTCACGTCTCCGAACCAAAAAATAAAACAGATTGCATGTAAGCAACATAGACTGCTCATTTCGAGGATGACCAAACGTCTTTCAGATGTCACAGATGACCAGGTTAGTGAAGACAACACGCGATTCCGCTATTTTCGTTCATATATCAACAATTCTGCCAACTGGCTAGATGGTGCCATCCAAGTAGCCTAAACAATCCATCGTATCAGGCGGATTTCTCGCAGTAAAGCAGACGGGAGCTGCAGCGTCTCAAGGCTTGAAGGTGAACTAAGCACTTTGATGACGAGAGGCAATCTCAATACAGACCAGTCCGATCATACACGTTGTTCCGCATAGTGTGTGCTCTTGGCAGAGGGACTAAAGTAAACCCCGTATTTCACACACTACCTGTCGGTCAACTTAGTACCAGGAAGAAAATTCCAACCAATATTACTAAAGTCATGCAGCACGCTTTTGGAGAATGAAGTCCATGACGATATTGAGCATGAGTGGAAAAATCGGGCATTCTTTTCGAATACCACCAGAAGTAGTGAATGTTTTGGACAGTTGCCCACTAATCATCACTGCTGGCACAGTTAGCACACAATCATGTTAACAGATTTACATAATCCTCTGTGAAAAAAATACGAGGATAAGAGCAACCGGTCTAAAGGGAGCATGAACGTCAGTTGCCTATGAGAATGGGGATGTTCAAAAGTTTTTTATGGGGTACAATGTCATTAATGCACCCCTAACCGGACGGAATCAAATCTCTCCTTCACACACCCTCCCTTATCCAGGTTTGCTGGGCTAACGTGGTATACAGTCGGTTAACAACTTGTACGCGATAAGGACGAAATCCCGACGCGGAGCCCTGTTATGTTTCCATAAATTCGGCTGTAGAGCCACTCCTGTCTTTGATGGGAAACCATCTGGAACACCGTTACGGTACCGTCATTTACAGGGCAGGTTGAGATCAGCTGAATTGTTACTTTAAATGTTCAGCATACTTGTTAAATCGGTGCCATCGATTGGTGTTACGTGAGCCATCGTTTTTAAATATGGCCACGTTTACATCAACTGAACGGCCAGTAAAACCAAGAATAATGGAAAATAATATTCGACTATTCCAAAATAAAAAGGTTTGCCCAATCCCTTTCCATCGTCCAACCAAATATTGCTCACGGTTATTGAGGAAGCTTTTAGTTAACTTGCACTTACGTTTCCAACGGTCGCTGTCATACATAGTCAGGAAAAACCCGACAACAATGGTTTAGAAGGTTTGAGGGTGACAAGTCTACTTCCGGTGAAACTACACAGCTCCCTCGGAAATTGCTTCTTCACAAGAAGCTTTCACTGCCTTTGTGGCTTGTCCCCAGTATTCGTTGGGTTCGTTCACATGACTAGATCTGGACAACTTATTCACCAGAGCTAACTGATAAGTGTTCTGTGCATCATCATCATCATCACCATCCAAATTTCAGCTGATTGGTTTACATTTACAAGCACCCTTTTCCGCTACCAGCAGGCGGTAGTCAAGCATGCGCACTACACTGAACCAGGGACTATACTGACTGGGACTTCCGCCATACTGGATATAACCATATTAGACAAGTCGAAGAGAAACAGGCAGACGAAAAGCAGTTACATTCATAGGGCTGTGTAGCACAACAAACTGTGCGTAAGTAGTGATACGTTGTCTTGTGAGTAAACAGCGTAAGTTTTTTTTTTACGGTTGTAGCAATGCTGTCTTCTGTATAGGAAGGAAAAAGATGTTGGAACATATGCCCTTAAACAAAGCGCACTTCGTCCATCGGCTGATCGCGAGTGCAGACGAATTATATAATAGTCTTTAAAAATTGCAGAATTTCTCGGAAGCTTAATATAATAGTGAAAACGTGATCAGAATCAGATATCAACAGTCTATATACCGTTTTCCCAGGCTGAATTAGTCCTATACTGTCAAGTGAGCCAGATTTGTGAACCATTTGCTCCGGGAAGGGCCAGCTTAGAGAAGTTCACATCCAGTTACCTTGTAAGTCAGGTTTTTATGCCACAGAGTTCGGGTAAAGTCTTACAAACCAACTATCTTCTGTATCCTGGCAAGTATACGACGTTATCGTTGCTCTGGTGGGTCAGTGTACTCACTTTCAGGTTTAACCTCCTTCCCTGCTTTCAGTTTTCATAGATTCAAACCAGAACAGACAGGGAGCAGTAGCGCCTTTTATGTCCGTATGTTTTGAAAGCATTTTTTCGATTACTTCATTATATGACGGTTTGGTCTCGAAACGCACAATTACGATCTTAGAGTCATCACTGATGGATGATACTATGAATCGTCTAATATTGATCAGATTCTCTAGTGATGATGAGGCCAAATTCTGTTATCAAGGTGGAGTGCAGATTGCAATGAGTTCTGTGGTAGGGAAAAGCATGTTTGGCTAGGTCCCAATGTACGGTCGTTTGTTCACTATCAGATATAGCACTTCGATCAGTCTGTCGGCACAGACCAACAGGACGTTGCCTATTCATCAAATCTACACAGGCATTGACAGAAAATAATTCAGATACCATCCAGAACGCTTGCTACGATATCCCTCTTGATCTCTTGAGACAGACTGAACACTAAGACGTCACTGTGCTTGTAGACGATGTGAATGCAAAACTTGATTATCTCAGTCCAGAAGAAAGACGGCTGAGCAATATGCTCGGCGCCCGGTAGAAATGGTGATATGCTGTTGCAACTGTGCGCATCTAATGACCCGATATATTCAGTTTTGTATTTCGGTACGAAGGATGGTAATGTGTTAAATGGTGACTATCCTGTACAACCCAAAAGTGGACGCAAATCGGTCCATCGCCATCAGCTGTTAGTAGCACCACTTCCTTAAAAAACACTGCTCATTTCGGAGTAACCGTCTTGATTCAGACGATGTTGGATTCGTGTCTGCTTTATTTTACCGTCCGTTCAGAAATCCTCCGCTCGCAAATGTAAAACAGTCATCTAGAAATTTAACGATAAGGCCGCATAAAACGCAAATTAAACTATCCAGGTTACAGCCGTGGGTCGATCCGAATGAGCGCTGGGCAAAACTCCTAACATACTGTAGCGAAAAGGCGTCCAATAAAGCACAATCTTTATTGTCCAACTCGCCAGTTACCATGCCACACGCGCGCTTGCGATTTTGAATCACAATTCCAGTTCACAACACCACCCCCCGGCTTCCGTTCACACGTCATGTGCATTTCTACCCGGTTTAGGTGTGTGATTGGCGCCTTCTATCCGGGGGTTTTCCGCCTGCTATTCCTCGTCTGTTGATCCGATTTCGTCGAGCGATGGCTTGTCCGGTCGCTCGTGTTGTCCTCCGTCTATCCACTGTGGGCTCTGACCGTACTCCACGGCCGTGTCGAGATATTCCCGCGAGTGTTGGAATAATCACGCCTACAATTCGGTCATACATACTATTTTGGCTGCCATGTCTCGCCCGTTGGTCCGATCCGGTCGAGCGATGACTCATCCGGTCGCCCACGCCGTCCTTCATCCGCTCGTTGTGGGTCTTTGAATGCACATCCCCCTTGTTGAGGTATTCCACCGAGAGTTGGAATGCTCGCACTTCCTGCCCGACAGTCCACCACAATATGCAAACGTGTTGCAGACAAGCCTATCCAAGCGAAGCAGTATAAATACTACTAATCGCTCCCGACTCTGAATACGACAAAGACCGCCATAAACCGGAAAACAAACTTACGAAGAACAAGCGTAAGGACTGTGAAGGTTAGTTGGCCAGGCGGACTGAGGAGGGGAGGAAAAAAATAGTCCAACGTTGTCTATTTGATTCGGGGTTGCAATGACCGCCGACTAGATGCCAGCTGTCCCACATGTGAAGAAGATAACCCACAAATTCGCAGCTTGTTAAGGAAACTTGACAGATGGGCTGGACACTTCGAAGAACGATTCGATTAATTTGGGTCAGTTTATTCGGCAATGTGCGGTCGCGATATTGTACTTATAATACTTATGACCACCTTTGGTCGGAAACCGAAGGAACTCTGGAATTCAAATTGTCGAAATGGAATGAAGCTTTAAGCTTTCTCCGACTCTTTCCAAAGAAAACGCTGAAAGATTCAGGCCCAAACTGGCCACACTTTGTGATTACATGATAGACTAAAAGGGTGCCCAGTGATTGGTGCTCATCAGTCATACATATCTTCAAAACAGGTGCCAAAGGATCATGATATCCAAAGTTGTATTGGCCTTGTCTCCATCTCACCCAAAGTCCTCATAGGTTCATAGTGTGGTGGCTTCTAAAAGAAAGAGAGCTCAACATAAAAAGGACAGAAGCGTTTTCAGTTTGACTGTGTATCGATCACACTTTCATCTTGAGAATGACACTGAGGCATCGGCACTTCTATTTTCAGTCACTTTTCGTGGTGTTTTCGGACCCAACGACCGTTTCTTATTCGGTTTCTCGAAATGCTATTCGGGACTGTCTCTATAGCACATATGTCCCGATGAGATATGTTGACTTGCTGAGGTGGATCTGAGTACAGACTACGCGTTTATGGACAGCTATCTCAAGCGCACTTCATTTCAGGGATGTTCGATTTCACCGTTCTCCCTAATCGTGTGATAAACGTTATTCAGAATGGAATATTCGGAAGTTACAGAGATTAGGGAGTTGAGTTTCTGCTGTGTAGTAAAATGATTCACGCCCAATAGATGGACGAAGCTGCTCTTCTAATTTCTCCTACCGACAGTATGCAGAACAAGCAGGACAGGCTAAATAGTATGACTGGTTTGCACTGCGTGCACTTTGCATTCTCAAAGTATTGTTACAGCACTGGGCTGGGCCAGACCCTATCTCTGTCACTGCAGATAAACCGCGAAAGACTGTTGTTTATTTGATCAGCTTGAAATAGTGATGAAGAAGTGTCTATCAGAGTAGCAGAGTAAAGCTATGCATTTGATAACCCTTGTCAACTATGGCGTCGCGGAGACGCTCAATAACCAAACGAAAGAATTTCCAATGCGGGTGTAAGCTCAGTTTTGCATTAGGAACAGGGTACGTTTTGTGGGAAAAGCAAACAGGCACTTGGTATTCGACGATTGCTGTCGCTGCCAAGTAGCCTGTACCAAACGGGCTAAGTGTATGAGTAACACGACAGTTCACCGGCGCGTAACTGCGAACTCTTCAAGCTCACTGCCGATGACCCATGTAATGAAAGTAGAGTTCGCGCTAGATGGATTGTGCATTTCACATGCATGTGAAGCGTTTGTCACACGGCACATTGTCAAGTGGTTGGAAAATAATGACAGGAAGCTAAGCAACAACCCCGTCACTAGCTATGAAGGTCAGGACCGACTCGCGGGGCAAGGTTGGCAGTGCGGTCTGACGGGCTGGGGAGTTCCGGATAAACCACACTGCTCGTTGAAAGGGCAAACAACGATTAGCCTAGACCCGTAAAGTTGTAGTCCTTAGTCTTCTCATTCGCCATACACTTACATTTATAAATCGGCCTTATACTTCACGAACATTAACCAGGACCAACGGCGGTTCGAGAAATAATACCCATAGGTACAAATCAAAGCTGAAAATGAAGATATTTCTGCAGTGACCACCGTATGACTTCTGAGTAAACGACAGGACAAAATGGTCAAGCAAATGATAGGACAAAATGGCAAAGTACAAAAGCACGAAGTGTGCCCAGGTGGTTAGTTCAAAATACACGACAATATTCAACAGAATGATGCAAGTCATGACTGACCGCTGAATGATGGATTTGCATTCATGGCTGAGATGCACAGATCAAACCCATGACAATGCCCTTCTGTGTCAAACCCAACCCAAAACCAATGACAGGACTGACACACTGTATAAGCACTCAAACAAAGATGGCTATGCCACAAAATTTAATCAGTGCGGCTGTTTCCCTTGAGAATTTCCGACAAGGTTGCATGGTGTAGGACTACATTTCACATCAGTATAGCACTTTCGCTCAATGCCGTGCATAAGCCCGATTAACAATGGAAGGCTTTCATCCCGAAACTCATTATCATCATCACCATCATAATTCCCACGAACATGATGGAGAGGTAATATGGATCGGGTCACCGCTCACCTCAACAGTGAAGTGGAGTACCCGAGAAGAACAACGCGCTAACAAAAAAGCTAAAAGTTAACAAAAGAAGACTAAGCGGAAGAACCAGAAATGGTATGAATATAGGCACGTCATTGACTGCGACACACCGCCTCCTCAGATGGTGTTTATAACCAGCGAATTGAGTGATCACGAGGAACCCAGGCACGCAAGCGACACTTAACCATCCTGCCCAATAGAAAATACAAGGTCTTCATAATTCGTGATCACCTAGTAGTAACTGCACAACTCCTCTGGAACAGACTTCTTCACAGTA
>LUCH01000988.1:8431-59289 GCA_013368495.1 Paragonimus heterotremus
ATGCCGCGTACTGCTTGAAACTCGATCACCCTGGCAGAACATTCATACTTCAGACAACTCCCACTAAAGCACAAATCCTTGACGTGAACGTGTGCGTGGACGTATGCGATTGAGAGCAATTCATCTTAATATGTTCCACCGAAACGGATGGAGCAGTCATTGAAACTTGTTGAGCAAACAACATAATATATTGTAATTATACATGAAGTAATAAACCGAGAAGAAGAATTTAATAGTCATTGGTAACTTCAGTTAAAAAAGATAAACCGCGCAAAGATTCGTAACATCTGAGTCGCGATATTCCATTCGTTGCCAAACTTAGATCACACACTGGCCGCAAGACAGCAGTTTTCGTTTTAACCCGCCGGCCACAAACAAAACAAGCTGTGACAGGCACTAAATTGGGATTTGCGACATGTGTCAGAGACAAGGAAGTTCGTGGATTAAGACAGATATACTCAGTAGTCGGTACTGTCCAACCCGGAAATCTCTGGGAATCTCACCATTGCTACCACGAAGTTCTCACTACGCGCTTTTAAAACTTCGCAGCCCCAAAGTTCAAAAACATACAATATGTGAACACTTATGTGGATGAGCCGGGTATTACACTTGTATTACAGTAGTAAAAGAGTTGCATGCAGATAAATAATCGGTATTGCTGTGGGAACGTTAGGTCAACCGTTAGTGGACATCTTGTTGGGAATAGTTGAGCAGCACGCTGCGAATAACGTATACTTTGCAAACAAAAATTTAATGTCATTTTAGAATTTGTTGACATTGGCTAGTTTGATTTGTTTCCCGTCACTCTTACTAAGTTTCATCAGTACTTATCTTCATCTTAGAAAGGTTAATCGAACACCACTTAAAATATTTTAGTGTGATTATTATTAGACATACAGATGGCACGTTCTAGTGATCAGCCCATCTCAAAATTTCATGGGGTGATGAATATTTTCATGTGATCAGTACTTCCCCCGATATCTACAAAAGTGGATCGGATGGAGTGTTGTTTCATAAAGTCGAAATTATTTGTACCTCTGAAAAATCACAGTCATTTCGGGAGGAAAACTTTCATTATCATCATCGTCGTCATCACTATCACCAACATAGCGGCCATGAGCCTGACCAGAAGATACTGGGGCTTCGGCTGCCGCTAACTTCAGCAGTGGTGCAGATTGTTCCAGAAGAATACGTTAGTAAGAATGTTGAAAACTAAAGGCAAAAAAGACTACCCGGGAGAACTAGAAATGGTATGGATACAGGTACGCCATTGACTGCGACATACCGCCATCTAGGATAGCGTCTCCAGCCTGCGGTTTGAGGGATCATCAGGAGCCCATCCAGACAGGCGACACCTACCCACTTTGCTCAGCAAAGCAGTCAGTCTTCATATTTCGTATTCACGTTGTTGCCTGTCTACCACGCGGTTTTACCCAACTGTTGGTGGTCGCAGTATAGTGCCCAATATGGGAAACGTTCAAGTGACATGCGTTGTGCGTGACTCAATCACCGCAAGCTGTGCAACGTGATTAGTTGGCCGATTGGTCGCGCATCCCGGCGAACGGCCACATTGCTCAAGCGATCAGCCCACTTAATATGGGCCAATTGGCGGAGACAACGATGGTCAAACACAGCAAGTCTGTTGATATCTTCTTTGTGAACAGGCCACGTTTCCGAAGCATAATGCAAAATGGAGCGCACACAGGCATTATACACCCTTCCTTTAAGCGATAACCGGACGTCTTTTCGACGCCACAGATGATGCAGTTTGGCAAAGGCAACTCGTGCCGTTGCAATCCTCGCTGATATCTCATCAGCAATATTACAGGCTGACGAGATGATGCTACCCAAGTATACGAAACGGTCCACAATTTCGAGCGAATCATCTGCAATGGAGTAAGTAGGGTTTGAAGTACCCCAGTCTTGAAGCAACACTTTGTATTTTAAAGGTGCGAAGCGCATTTCACATAAACAAGCACGGTCGCTCAATGCGTCTAGGATGGTCTGCATGTCTTCGGCAGAGGGGCTAAGTAAGACAATGTCGTCCGCATACTCCAGATTGGTCAATCTAGCGCCAGGAAGAAGCTGAACTCCAAGCCCACTGGATTCCCGAAGCGCACCTTCCAGAATGTCGTCCATGACAAAATTGAACAGGAAGGGAGAAATCGGAGACCAGTGACTAACACCACTTGAAGTGATGAACACCCGAGACAGTTGTCTATAAATTCCTACCCTGCTCACAGAGTGAGTATAAAGCGGCCTCAACAGATTCACGTGTCCCCTGGAGCTCCTTTACAAATATGACATTTCCAAGGAACCTTACGAACAACCGAGTCGAGAGCAACATTTATGTCCAAAAAGACTACGACCGTCAGCCGCTTGCACGAGTACCGATGTTCTAAAGTCCGTCTGCAGATGAAAATGTCGTCAACGCACCCTCGACCGGATCGGAATCCTACCTGTTCCTTGGGTATTTAGCCATCTTTATCGATGTAAAATTAGGCCGGTGAGTAACTTGGACGCAAATGACACCAGACGAATGCCACTGTGAATGTCACATGGACTTCTGGCCTCTATTTTAGAGCGCGAATAAATGTTGATGAACATCAATGTTTGTTAGGATCCCTTCCCTGACCAGAACTGAGCAAGTTATTCACCGACGCCTCTTTGTGAACGTTTCTCACACCCTCATCGTTTGAATGTCTGTTGATTAAATTGCTTGTGTCAGTGCACGACTTCTAGACAAATGACTAGACAAAACAGGCACGCACAACAACGTGATCCCAGTCCAGGTGGTTGCTTCAAAATGTACGACAGTCCTTAACAGAGTGGTGCCATCCGTAATTAGCTGCTATATGATTCAACTGTGTCAATGACTGAGAAGCATACGGAAGTCTCCAAGTAACACAGTGCTTCTTCCGGTGTTGGAATGCAGTGCTCAAAATATAGAGACCGTGGGATATGCACAGCTGTAGTAGTTTTTCGTTGCGTTGTGTCCGGACACCAAACATGCCTCCTAGCCGCTTCTCATCCGGAGAAAGACAACCAAGCTGAGCAATAAAATCGCCCACTAGTATGATGATATCTGAGTGTTTAGTCTGTCTCAGAAGGTCAACGAGAGCGTCATAGAACGCATCCTTGCTAGCATCCGAACAGCTGTCCGCTGGAGCGTACGCCGATATAATGAATATACAACGTCTTTCTGATTTGCGTTGACAGACCTTTACCGATGTACTGATTCTGACAGCGCACAAGCGACAAACAAACATTGTTCTGTTCTGGAACGCAGTGCGATTCCCACCTCAGCTTGATCGCGAGATTCGGCCTCGGCGCCCACAGAAACCCTGAGATAGAAACGTTTGAATTGGCAGTTATCTAGAGGTGAGCTCAAATGCATAACCGTGCTAGAATCGTAGACTCGTATCTCCGACACACAGCACACGTCAAGTTTCAGACCTGAGAGAGCACTATCCAGAGCAGCTTGCTGACCGACTTGTCGGAAAGTGCGGATACTGAAAGCGCCAATGTTTACCAGTCGTCTCGATCTCAGAAAACAATCGTCGCCCGAGGACAAATGGAGGGCGGAAGAAATAGGGGGTAAAACAGTAGGAGAACGTCTTGATTGATGAATAATATCACTATGGGTAGGATGATGACTTCTTTTACTTCCCGGCCGTTTATGCTGCGGAAGGGTGTTGACTGGAGAGACTCCTTGGCGAGTCTCTGACTCAAAAGTATGACCTGCGAGACAACAGGATATAGGGTTTTCTTGGGGGACCATACCAGGAGCCAATGACTTAACAGTCTGACTCACTTGACAGTGAGGGACTTGCCTAACCCGAGGGCGCAGTGAATAAGACATTGATGTCTCACTCTGAGCACTGCTGCGCGCAGTGGATGTACTCGAAGCTACATCAGGCTTTTGGGAGAAAACAGATGTTTTTCCACCGTATTGGATAATACGCCGGCGGTCACGGTCAACCGGTGGGCGATCGGAATGCTCTTTGTTTAAGTGTACCTTCTCTAACCCCCTTCTTCCTGATACGGAAGACAGTGATGCTGCAACTATGAAAATAGTTCTGCTGTATGCCCATAGGATCGTGCCTCACTACCTAAGCACTCCTATGCGGTCATTAGTTCGACATACAATCCTATGAGTGTAACTGTTTTTTGTCTGACTGCTCCGCTTTGGCCTATCTGACAAGGCTGCACATAGACGGACCGGAGTCCTAATCATCATGGCACCCGGATCAAAACAGCACACAAACCCGACCACTTCGTCAAGGCAGCAGTAACAGTACTAATGAACAGCCATCCTAGAAACTCACTGAGACAAGTAAGTTGAATAATGGCAATTAATTCAATCAGAAGGTTCAGAATGATCAAACATTCCGCTCTTGGATTGAAAGTCGACCATCTGGAGAAGAGTATAAATCACAAACTGAAGTCCCTCTAGCCCAAAGGTATCCACTTGTTTGGCTAAAACGACTACAGAACCAGTTCTTCACTGACGTTTAGGCAGGCAGAATGAATCGACCGTTATAACATAAAGTGACTAAACACATCTAGAAATGGCTTAAACAACTTGTTCAACGACCTGCTCGAAGTTTCACACAACCGATTGTTGAATACATTCGACCGAGTTACCTCACCAACACGGTCAGTCAGTATGCTGTTGCGCAGTTGAAACACAGAGTCACTGGCGTTTTGTAAAGCAATGGTTATGGAAACATTTTGGTTTGCGTTTTATGCACATAGTGGTAGAGTCAATCTGTTCTGTAGCCGCGGTTCCTTATGTATAATCTTTGGCATGCCTGCTGGCGTATTCATTCCCTGATTGTTTCAATTTGTCCGGTATATATTATCTGCTTGTTTTACATTCGCGACTAATAGGACTGAACAATATGGTCAGATGTCGCAACGTGTCTTTATTCAGCTCTGATGAAATTGTAATGTACCAGAGAAATTCGCAGAGATCAAATTGACGTACCAATGAAAAATCGAGATACTAGTGAATGAACAGAGGCATACAGTCTGAATGAACCAGAAATGAAATCAGCAAAGTCTGTCAGCTAGGTCGGCGACGAAGTCAGTGGTTTTGGCGGAAGTGCGTAATGGGATCATAAGCTTAGTGTGCTTGGATTATTATGTCAGCCAGCCGTCAGTGCAGGTCAGTCCCATCAATTCAAAGATTTCAGCCCCGTAAGACGTGGTTACGGCAAATTTGGCCTTCAAAATTTTGGTAACCTATTTAGTTGAGCGCTCCTGTGTAATTCCAAACGCTAGTCTAATTAACTCTACATTTTCCGGATCCACTTCATATTCTGTATCTAACATGTAGTCATCGTTTGTGGAATCCGTGAAGCAGGCCTGTTGCGTTAGTTGATTTCGGGATGCTTTTGTGATGCTTATTCGGCGTTCGTTTATGATAGTTTTATGTGTCATCTGTTCACTATGAAGTTGCGAGCAGTTTTTGCATTTTATCTTATCATATTCTAGTTTTCTCAACCGGCAACTGATCCCCAAGTTGTAGCATGATTTTACCAAACCTTGTCTTGTTATCCACTTTGCTCATGACCAACTCCCCCTGACGTACCTTCTTTGGATGTAATAATAACAGTGCTTTTCCATTCTTTTAGTACTATCAAAAATAGTCTCCCAAGAAACAGTTCACAGCAGCCTCCCTTCACCAACGTAAACATTGCCTCTTCCTGTGCTATTCTTCTATCAAACGCGTCCAGAAATAAATAAAAATCCCTGTGAAACACTGAGCTTTCAGTGCTACCAATTATTTGTCCATGGTGAGTGGATGTATAGTAAAGAATGTTGAGTGCCTATGTGGCTTTGTGACCTACGGTAGTCTTTAGGCTGTGCTCTCTCCAATAGACCAAACAGTCTAGAAACAGCTGCGACAACTACAATGTTCTAGTTCCCTTGTCCGTCCAATTTTGGAGTCTATCCTATCGAAGCCAAGTAGAAATGTTTCGACCCGATCTGGTTTCCTAGTAGCAAACCTGTTGTCTACATAAGTCAAACAAAATTCTGGTGAGCTTTGAAAATGTTCCAGTGCCCTCTCCTCAGTCTATTCAAACGTTTTTTAAAACAGCCAATAACGGATGTCTTAAGGCTAGTGGTTGTTTTACGATATGTAGTTTTGATTTGTGAGCAAAGTAATTCAAAAGTAAACATTAGGATATTCCGGCTACTGTCTGGTCAGCAGTTGGGTTTGTTCCTTCTTCCAACTTGATGTTGCATAATAAAACCTCCCGGGTTTTTTTGATGTTGTTTCCTGGGTCATCAAAACCAGCGAGTACTTCATCATGCTGGACAGAAATTGAGCTTATTCTATACAAACTGCATGTGTTTCTAAGAGAATGACCTGATTTTCTCGTTAATTGTTGTAAAATTCCCAGCAGATACCACGTACGGTTATTCGGTGGAGGACAGTGGCCATCAAAATAGGTTTGAGGCGCACCAGCCTTATGAGTATTTGACAATCCCTAAAGATGAGAGGTTAGTGTTGTATCATTTTCCCTGCCCTAACTTCCTCTTATCGTGCCTGAAAACTTGCTTTCTACATCTCAATTTCTATTCATAACTGAAGCTACAACTATTTGCTCAAATTCTCTATACCATCTTTCTCACAAGTGTCCTTCTGCCTTCACTTCGTAAAATGTTCTATTCAGTGTGATGGTCATGTCGTTTATATCCACCTTGGTAATAGCGATGGTCTCCGCTGTAATCTTCAGCGCTGTACTTTCTTCTGGTGAAATGTTACGGCTATCGATATGTTGAGATATAAGATTAAAAAAAGAATAAGACGCATGTAGACTTGAGTGAAACAACTGCTCTCAACTTTATAGTGAACAGATGGCACGTGTACATAGAACGAACGTAAACGAACGCAGAAAAAGCATCCTGAAATCAATTAATGCAATAGGGTTCGTTTGTGGATTTTATTACCGACGGCCACAAGTTAGATACAGAATGTGAAGTGGATCCGGAAAATGTAGAGGTAATTAGACTAGCGTTTGGAATTACACAGGAGCGCTCAACTACAGAGGCTGTCAAAAGTTTGAAGGCTAAATTCGCCGTAACCACGACCTACGGGATTGATCAAATTGGCGCATGGTGACCGGCATTGAATCAGTTGAACTTATTTGTATTGATAACTGGATGAGACGTTTCCATTGAGGAAGTTTAACTAATGTCGCCAATAGTAAGATAAGCCAAATACAACCGGAAACCTTGCGGTTCTGATCATATTCAGACGGTAGCCCAACGACTTTCAGATTATTATCGCAGTCTTCCGGTAGCACGAAATCTTTGTCCAGGTGCCCCGTAAATGTGCCCCATCCCACGAAAAAATCACTATCAACAAGAATGACGGAAGCAATGCAATGTCGTATTTAGCGCGTCCCTATGTGTCCCAGAATACGTCGAACAGACAAGTCTGATTTCACTTCACGTCGTCCAGATATAAAATCACGTTAATGAAACACAGCTGGTCACAAATATGGGGTACAGTCCAAAATCCCAATTTTGGACGCGATTGCTTTCTAGCAAACAAACGTTGATTGGTTTGAAGTACGTCACGTTTTCAGTTATGAATTGACCGTTTCAGTCAGTGTGTTGTGAAATTCTAGATGACCGATTCACAAAGATTATTTCTGGTCCTGTTTAGCCCCATTTTTGGGAGAATTACAAATGCCTACTCTTCTTCCAAATTAATGAGATAGATCAGCGTTCCTGTTCGGTACTTTTTACGGGGAAAAGAGAACCAAGTTTCATCAACACATTTAAAGATTGTTTGCTCAATAAATCGGCACGCATGGCACTTTTTAACTGAGAACTATTGAATGTTGAGGGTTGGACGAATACATTAAGCCTGATTGTTTAAACGTAAGTAATTATTCAAAGACCATTGGCTCAGACAGTTCACTACATTCTGATGAGTGTCAGTACTCATTACACCTTCTGGAATTAGCTTTGTTAACTTGGCATAGCTACACAGTGGTTACCCAACAACTCCAATCGTTCTAAATATAATCACCTACAACTGGCTGGTGGCAGATATTAACTGGATGCAGCTTTTGTTTTGAGACTGCTCTGGTACTCAACATGCTGCCAATCTTGATAGTTTACCAACACTTCATCGGGTGATCCCGACCGCTCACAAGCGAGAAAATATAGGTGCTCTGTGTATTGAGTTCATGTAGGAAAAAAGTGCGATCGATCCTATGGGAAGCTTAGGCTCATTATTTTATCATACAACCGGGTACATTGAGATCAATGCCTACTAAAATAAATCCCGTTGGTTCACTTGGTTGTTTGCACAATTTTCTGGAAGAGAAACCGTGGTTTTTTCCGGGTGTTCCCAGATAAATAACTGATGTCAATTAACTAATATGAATCGTTACTAGTGCTTCCGACGTAATAACTCAGTTTGTCCGGACCTATTGTAACGTCGAATTCAAATAGAGCCAATTGTTGATTCAACGGCTTCTCCAATCAGGGGTCAGTTCATGTCATTGAGGTCGGGGTTATCTTTTTTGAGGTAAAATATTTCACATTACTGAGGATTTGTTGGTACAAAGTGCATCTGGCAATACTACGTTTTCGTGTTCCAGCAGTTTGACTCTCGTTGATTTTGATTTTTTTCCCTCCCTTATTAACAGTGACCCTCTCCAACAGCTTCTGAGATGCAGACTCTTCACTAAGAGCGCACCTTACAAATGAATTTACCTGTGTAAAGTAGACACCACACTAACAGTTTATTGACTGGAACTGTGTGTTAAACGTTCTGTGTTGGATCAATTAGTTGAAACATAAACAATTACCACTTTTAAGTCGTTCTAAACGACTACGTAGCAATAGCTGCGTTTGCACCTGAAACTCAGGTGATTGACTTTTATTCTGGACAAACTGAGAGAAAAAACAGCCATAATGAGGAGAAATGTTTTTCACTATTACCTAGTCAAAGGAATCTTATCGTTTTCTAGTCGCTATGATTGGGCGTAACAGTAACTTCTCACTTGTGGAACATTATATGAAAAGCACTGAACTACGAATGACAGGATAGCTCAGTCTTCATCTTGTACGGTTATGAAGACGATGGGGGATTGCTGGTCTCAGCAATGTTCTAAAAAGTTGCACAAGTAAATTTACCACGTAATATTCTATGCATGACATACTCACCCAGGCTGTGGGTGATTAAACATACCCGATTACTTCTGAAAAACCTCGGTTATTAGTTAAACGAAAATCCCACAGCTGAAACATCTCTGAAGTGCTCATATACGATCAACTCTAGCCAGGGGAAAATTGAGAAGAATGGTAAATTAAAAAAACAATTAAATGAGTCTTCAAAACCGGAAAGCATACGCGACCTCAAAGAATCATGTTTGCCAACAAACTTTGAATTCAAAACGGCAATCTGTGAACAAAATAAAATAAATCGAATAAGGTTGCCCAAATTCGGATTCCTCATCGAGCCAATCATGTAGAGGTTGGAGAATATCGTCCTGCCAATGATCAAGCCAAAAATGTGTATACGATACATTGACGGTAAACTTGTAATCATCAAACTCTCAGCGATCGAAGACACACTGTTCCACAACGTGCTCAGCGATATCAAACTGACCATGCAGGTTGAAACCGATAGCCAGCTACTGTTCTTGAATGTATCAATCAGCCACAAACCCGATGGAACGCTGGAGACTTCAGTTTACCTAGAAGAAATGCGGAGTCCAACTCCTCAAAACTCACAGCAGCCAATTAGCCTGTCATGAAGAGCAGATCACAAGCAAACTCCGTCGAAACCCAGTGCAGTGCCGCAGGATTCCGAAAGAAGAAAGACGAGTACTTGTATCGAGTGTTCATTCGCTATGGATACTCACGAAACTCTATTTGACTGAGTCTTCCGTAGTCGGTCATGATTTACGGTACCATCAACGAGACGGATTGTGCCTCCACACGTCGAAGCCGTACGATAAGTCACCGCATAGCTACTGGCACCATACGGTGTTATGTCAGCATAAAAGCTGATGCCAACATTACGAACAGAAATAGCAAAACCAAAGCAGCAACTGAAGCCAGCTGATGGAAGGAATGCTACACACAAAATTCAATACCGTGATTACGCACAACATTAGGCAGGCCAGTCCGAGAGGAAGTTATCAACAGGTATTTATGAACGCGAATTCAACATCAACAGATACGATCAATTGTCTTTGATCTCAGTCCACCAGGATCAAACTGGACACACCCTGAGCACCAGAGAACTCGGAATTCAGGCAAACATCAGACAGGCACGAGAATTTCTGGAAGTCTGGTATTCATTAGCCAGATCAACAAACAACATGTCACACTGGAAAATATATACCAACAAATACGAGGACTTGAGGAGATGTAAACGTCGTCGGACCTAAATGACCGCAAGCCGGAACGGAGAGGCATGAACGGATCGAATCGGTGGTCGAAGTAGAACAATGAAATTTGAATCAGCTCAAATTCCAAACGTTAACACTTGACCTCCTCCATCAAGTAACATAGACGAACGAGATCTCAAAAACTTCGAAAATCAACTAACCAGACAGTAGACCAAAATCTAGAAACAATTAGACCTCAGGTCAAAATTCATATGCATCAAGAAATGACCACTAGTATCTCCTGTTAAAGTTCGAAAACAACAGAAGTTAGTCAGTTAGGATCCATCCGAAAGGTCTGCTCATTCTGTTATACAAGGGAAGGCATCCATCGAACTTCACCAAACTACACCCTGCATCCCGTAAGCTCAAACACTTACGCACTGATTATGTCAATTTGTTTGGTGATGAAACCTTTATAGCGTAAACGTCAAGCTCGTTGTACGTTCCAATACCTAAATCCTCACTACGAGTTAGGAACAACGCCACCACTGTTTCCCACCGTCATAGATTCTATAGTTTTAATATGTATTCCTTCTCCAATAATCGAACAATTACGGGTGTTTTTAAGGCACTTGTATTAGTGATCCACCGGAATGATGGTTATGAAAGTTGCAGTAGTCGTTTCTCACTCAAGTGAAGCTCCAGAGACATGATTCTTAGAAAGAATGTGATATGCATTCAACAGATACTTCTTCAGCGTTGGTATGTGTATTTGCCAGTTGTAACTCCTCTAATGGATGTCTCTATGAAAGTACTGTGAAACAAATGTGTTATTCACTTAATGAAGCCACAGTGCAGGTTCCGATGCCTACAAGACTTCAAGTATAATGGACTTTAATACGGTATTTGCCTTTTTGTGCAGCCACACATGAGCGCCTGGGTGCAGGTACCCGTCCATGCCCAGTTCTAATGTCCTTGGATACTGTCATTTTAGCTTAGTAGATGCTTCATTCTGCAAGTTTCGCCGGCCTGATAATGAACTCCCAGGCAAAATCGGAAGGAAGGAAAGATACCTTTTTCTTACAAAGCATGCTTTCAACTTCCTTCGTAAAACCAACTGGACGGTTTACCTCATGATTAGCTTGAGGAACACATGGTCGAACAGCATTGAAATATACCTCTGCCAGTGGTCTTTGTATCTTGTTCTGAAGTAAAATATAGGCCTCATAAGTACACGGTTATTATGCTTCTTGGGCTATGCCAATATTCGATGGTTTAAGACAGCTATTCTGTTCTCCCGCTAATGCCTTTTCTCTTGAGAGTTACAAAGGTTTTGATAATTCAATCCCTCAAACACGCTTATAGGTTTCGTAGTCTTTTAGGACATCAAAACTTCGTTTTGTAACACATGAATACTTGGGAATATTATTAACGTTGAATTTCAATACCTATAGATTGTATGTTGTTTGCTCCGCACTGACTGCTCTGACGTGCATACCTCAACTCATGATTTTCCCATTATGATGCATGCTTTGTGCATGCAAATGCGCGCATATCTTTCTGTTTGCCGGTTGAATACAAACCACTGTGATTGACTAATGGTCGTACTATGGTTAGGTTAGATGATTTATCAGGCTTGCCGCCCATAGCATATGGACAGTGAGAAGTTTGGTTAACCATGGTATGTGTTCTGCCTGATTAGAGAGGTGTTTTTATCCTATGAAGCTTAGACCTATCGCACTCAACATTATTCATGAAGAGCATCAGGCGACCGTCTGCCTCGCCAAAATTTGGAAAGCACTCCAGAAATTTATATAAGGCAATTGGGGTACAATCAGTAAATAGTCACGTGCCTTTATTTGACGGAGAAAAATTGAATGTCGTGCACATAACATGCGCGTAACAGGAGGACACGTAATAGTAGATATTAAGATCTGAAGGTCGTCAACATCTGGTTGGAGGAACCCTTACCTTCTAGTGGATCTTTGCGTCAATTATTTTCAATGTATGACAGACTATCCCGCAGAATAATTGGAGTAATTCCGCAAAGCATAATGATTCGTAAGAAATTCAGAGTTCACTAGGAGCGGTGCGGTAATTAGTAAGAATTGTCTCCGGAAGATCATCTCCGGAAACTTTAATTGGTGGCTTCCAAATAACAAATAAGTAAGTGAATTTTTCAGAACTTAGATTTACACGTTTCGCCCGAAATATTTAGGGCTACGGTTCAAGACACCTCTAGCTCCCTGGGAAGTTTGGTTGACAGGACTGTAGTCTCTGGAGAACCCTAAAAAGAATGACGGCTATGGCGAGTCACACTACAACAGACTGGGTTTTCGCCAACCCGACTGTATGACGCAACATTGTTGTTGGTTTGGCTGATTCACTCTGCACTATGGTTTTCTAAGGCCCATCACAGGGATTTGTGTTAAAGTCTCAAGCAATTTGTGGTAAATAGATCTTTCGAGATGGTTTTCTTCAACCAACGCATCCTTATAGTTCAGCGATACTGTGGAGAATACGGTGGACTTGAGTGATTGATCGCGTGTATCACTGCTTATTTTTGTGTTTCCAGCCTTTTCAGTACTCGTAAACGCAAACTTCCGGCTTTGTCTATCACCAGACACATGTTGGTCATCAGTCACTGGATTAATCCCGAATCAACATTCGAAAATATAATGCACCATACTAATCCACGTATCTTGCGGTTCGCTGAGGTGGTCGCAATTAGTCGAATCATGCCAGCATTGTGTGTTGAAAAACAATTATATGAAAGCCTCAGGCTCCCATGAACCTAATAGTTTTCCGTTGTTGTTCTTCACCTCATTTCCGATTTCATTTCTCTACCCCGCACGCCACTATTGTCATATATATGTTCCCGATTATCGTTCTATAGTACTGAAGAGGTGATGCGAAGTGCTAGAATCTACCACTGTCCGTCTTTCTACTGCTTTGTTCAAATTTATTAAAGGAACCAACTGTTTCAGATAATTTTATTGTCAACTCGGCGAGCAGATATGATTTAATAACCGGTGCAATATGCTGGGTTTGTTCATGTAAATAGTCTTTGCATATGTAGGAGTTTATACTTTAAGCGCCACTAAACAGTGAATCATGCTAATGAAATGGTCAGCAAAACGAAAAATGGTTTTGTAACATATAATGAACTTTCACGTATTTTATAACGAACGTCGTCGATAGCGTATTGCTAATAAATAAAATATCCCTACACGCGTCTGGGACTTTTACAAAGAAGTATACACGGTGAACAGCAGCCAGACTAATACCATGATACAGTTAGATATGCAGAAGTACAACAGGTATACTTTATATGTTCACAGTTGATCTCGTGTGCTGTTTACTCAGTGCATTCACCTGTGCAGAATGCATCATATTATCTCAACGGATCCGACGAGAGAGTAGAAGTGTGTGCTTGTTATTTTTTCAAATGCATATATGTATATATGTCCGTACATGTCTACATAAATAAGACAGTGATCTACTATTGTACGGCTTAAGTACATATAAACTTCGCTGCATTTTTACGGGTGCATACTACAAGCTGTATATATATATATAAATATGAAAAATAAATCAACATAACAGAAGAAGCTGTATGTCAGAGTTCGCCATCGCTGTCACTACCATGATAGCGACAACCCTAAAACACAGTTGCATTTGAATACAGAATGCTACCTGTTGATGTGGAAATTCCACCGATACAGTGTCCAGGAAGCCGGTATTCCTCCACCTTCACTTTAAGGACGGCGATGTAGGCCAACTAATTCAAGGTCTTCTGGTTAGTTCTGTCGCGAGAACAAAGAATGCCATCTTCTCAGTAATCCCGTTTAAAACACTCCGGAATCCAAACCTCTGTGTTAAACAACCGATGCCCGAATAGGCCAAACCAAAATAGTATTTGAATGTCGATGTATATGCGAATCCTTCAACATAGGCGAGACTGAGAACCATTTGCGAACCCGTGTCATAAGCATATGCTGAAGCAGGTCAAATGTGGGTCAAACAGATGCATGATGTCACTGCCCGCCAAGAAACACGGAGCCCATATCGTTTGTTACATGTACTAGTTTAATAACGCGACACCAAAGTGATCCTACAGCGACATTCGGCTTTAAGTACTTAAAGTCACAAAACTAAACATTGTGCTATGCTGGAACTGTCATCATCCGAACTTTCAAACCCGCGCTGTGTTCAGAAACACCCATGTTTTGGGTTGCCACTATCATGGTAGTGACAGTGATGGCGAAATCTTACATTTGGCTCTTTGTTATCTCGTTTGATTTTTCGTATTCGTATATGAATGGCCCGTAGTATGCACTCGTGGAGACGCAGTAAAATTTGTCCGGACCTAAATCTTACAATATCACCGTAGTGTTACATTTGATATGCATTGTTAGTACGTGCTGATTAGTGAAACAGATGTGAAAACAAGATCCACATGACCATTTCTGATCGAATGTAGATAAACGATGTCCATATAGATAACTGGATCGAATAAATAATTGGTCACTGATTAGAACAATCGCAAGATGAGCACGTTGTTTTGAAAAGTTGGATTGAACGTGCAAAATTACGCTGATGCCATGTCGCGTTGTTTACATGTCCTTTCCTGAGGTGTGAAATGCATCTGGTCTGGAGACATCTTCACTGTAACCTTACGGTAAACATAAAGTAGCGGCAATCTTGGTCTTAGTTGCTCGTGTGAAGAGTTGAAGAACTAGTAAATTAAGCTCAGAGTGACAAGGTTTTCGTGATAACCGCTAATTATTGCAAGAGAATTTTAATCGGGTGCACTCAGCAAAAGCAATGCTTTCACGGTATTCTAAAGACCACAGTATTGTGTTATGCTTCTCACATTTTTGAGGTGTATATAAAAGTAAACGAAATGCAAATAATGCACCTTATTAAAAATTAGTTAATGGCACCAGGTATGTTGGCAGGTATACAGCAGGTAGCATGAAACACAATCCAGCGCGGAAATCAGAACTGAAAAATACAAATATAACTCAAAGTTTTTGAATTGCCTTTGTGTGAGCAGTTATTTGGGTATAAGTTAAACTCGTACTGCAAAGAATATCATGATTAATGTGAAAATCAACTGACGGGTAATTTCTTCTAATGACATCCTCTAGGCAGACACAAACGATGACTACACTTGTTTGCTTTCCCTGTACGCCAAACTTCATAGACTAATGAACGACCATACCAATATCCCTTCAATCGGTGGTCAGGCAAAATAGAAAGCAAGCAAATTACTACGATTCAACTTTTGCATTTAGTTCAATTTCTAAGCAACAGAGTTGGCTTCCTAATAGAGTATATGAAGCCGACTTTTTCTTAAGACCACAGAAAAAAAACTTGATGATAAAAAGTCAGTGGCAAGCTTGCACAATAAATTTGGTGAAACTCTGTCGCTTTTTCACACAAGTTCATGCTGCAGTTGAATGTATTTAATTAGATAAACCAAGCCATTCGCTACCATGCCAAAGAAATAACGCCAAACATAAATAGGTCGCAAATACACTGTAACTGGAGTAAATTAGGGTACTATGACAACACAAAACACATAATCAACCTATACTGGAAGTCCAGAGGTCAGCGCGGTACTGAATAACTGAGTACTTTTTGAACCGTGTTGAACTGGTTACTTGCCAAAGTATCAGATCGACTGCATAATCTACAAGAAACTATCAAACAGCTTCGTCGAATGTTCAGCGCCTTCAGGATGTGCCTCTCGAATGAACGTTCTGGAAATGTTCCTTATCCTTTAGACGCCTATTGACAGCGGGTTGTTATGCTTCGCGGATGTTCTTATTATAATAAAGGTGCTCAGACATTCCACATGCAATGTAAGTTAATTGTCTGTTTGTCAATGCCATAAGAGCAAACTCTTACCCAACGAGTTTATGCGTTCCCAATGTTCTTCCTCGTGTGACATTTTTTACTTATTGACGGAAGTTTTATTTTCCCTGTTAAGACAGTATATGTTCGCGATGTTCTAACAAGGGTATTCATGAAGTCGAGGCAATATTTGTGACAAATGTTTCCGAAATCTGTTGTCTATATCTTTGTATTTTGTTTCAAATGACAAAGTGGCCGTCATAGCAAAGTATATTCTGATCCTGCAACCAACTTTTCAAGAGTGCCGCACTGTATTTTGTTCTTTTTTGATTAATCCTAAATTGTTGGTTTAACAAACCAAGATAATGTTAATTTTATATCAGTTAAGCCACCTTCAGTCGACTGCCCCGCAACTTGTCGCATAAGGATATAATGAATACAGGTCACTTCGACAGACAGATGACTTGGCCGCGCTGGTTATCTGAGTACCTAACACAATTGACTTAAGTGTTTTCCGTATTCACAATAAATGTCAGCCTGTTTTGTTGAAGTCTGCAACCAGTCCAGAAGGTGTCACATTAATATGTTCTTTCACTTGCATGCCTTGCCTATGTATCCGCAGTAACCATCCCATAGTCAGTGGAGAATATCACCATAATGTCATTCTCTCTGTATATTTTCCATGTTAGATTGCGTGATAATAATGGCTCGTAAAATTATTTGATATCCGTCCAGTCGTGTGCAGCAAAACAAGAATGTCAAAAATTTGACAGCAGTCAAACTGTGGACGTGTCTTTGTTCATCACCAAAACACTCACGCATGCAATGTATGAATTTGACGTGCGTTGGAGGCCAAGTCACGCGACAAGAACTCCAACCAAACTTGTACTATGTTGGTGTCATATCGGAATTATGCTTGAAAAAGTGATAAGCAGTCAATTTGCCTTTAATTTTACACATTCGGTAGACCTTAGGTTATCGTAAATTCTATATTGTTGTGAAATACCGGTTTCTATGAGTGTGTAATAATATTTTCATTTTTCAACCACTGCATCTGAGTATTTATTATTCAGAATGTAATTTGGGCTGTCAATCGTTTCCTGGGAGGATCCTAGTGACATGTAAAGAACAACAGATAACAGCAATTTTCCGGTTTGTGTGAACGATACAAATAGTGTTCCTCGATAGACATCTCATGAAAATTTCCTGTTTATTTCCCCAAAATTCGTAGAAGAGATATTAAAAAGGCAACCGTTACTGAACCACTGAATTCTGAAAGATGAACTACTAACCAATTCTGAATTCAAAAATGCAACGCAACAAAGTTTAAAACGACAAAAATTTGATACCACTACACGCATTACATGTTTTCTACAGCAAACCGATGTCCCACTTTACACGTCAGAAACTATGTGGATATAGTTATCTCTTTACAAAATACCAGCTTCGGACTGGTCAATCCGTAGTAATGGCTTTTAATCAGTGGAAAATATTCAAAGAGAACATGTTGGATAGGTAGGAATGGATTCGGGATTCTGTTGTTTGGTAGCAGAGTTGAAGAAAGTTTGTAGAAACGGCTGAAACACGCTATGTTTAATCCATTTGAATCAACCAATAAAAAATATACTGGGATGAAAAATTGCCATTTCGAAGCAAAATACAGCAGGTATGTGATACTAGTTTTATCCGATCTACCGCATGTCAAAATGTTTTCTAAATACTGCCTCTAACATTGTTTGGTTCATTCTTGATAGGTGACAGACAAAGATTGTGTAGAATAACGTTTTCTCTTCTATGAGGTAGGTGGATTAAAAATTTCCTCGTTCACTTTGTTGATAATGTTTCCAAAATAACAGCGGTGGTAACAGTATTATCATGGGGTTTATGTGGTTAACACAACCACAATTACTGTGCAGACAACTCCGTAGTTTCTACGCCGGTATGCTTCAATAGGTCTTCCGTAACTTTTGTCTGACTGATCAGACTACGCTTCAGTAGTTGTCAATGGAGACATAAAAAACTGACGTCAAATAATCACTAATTTTTCAGCTACGTTGTGGAAATAAATTATATAGTTTTCAAATGTTGCTTTTTAGCAAATTATCACCGAATTCTGGAGCTAGCGTTAACCAAGTTTACTTGGGTCACAAAATTGTCGTCTTCACTGTCTGCGTTCAACAGTTTATCTTGGATACAAGTCTGGGAAAGGTTTTGCCTACTGAATTGGAAAGATAAAGGTTTCACTGTTAGTTTCCAGTTCACTTCAGGGTACTTGGACACTAATCAGCGACCTAAAAAACAATTGTAGTGTTCCAAACGGATAACGGTTTGATTAATTATAGAGGGTTTGAAAAGTGTTATCGTTGAATGCATATATGCGTAAGAGTGTGGATTCTTATCCCTTTTGAACCAGTTAAACAGCGAAGGCAAAGATTACGGACTGCGGTTTGACTTGTCCACTGCAGAATCAGATTACTTTCGTCTGGCCACAACGCTGTTGTCTACCTGGTGACATTTGTGACAAATGTGAGATGTATGAGGAAGAAACGTTTAGTTTACTTGTAGTAACTAAATCGATGACAAACTGTGACTGACTTGTACGTTTAGAATGACGATACTGTACAGGTATATTTGTGAAGTATTTTTCCAGTGTTACGAGATAAATGAAGTTTTATGCTTCTGTAGCACACAGTAAAATACTTGACCACACACTACCTGAAACTAAACCATTCTTATATCAGCTTGTTGTGGGTCCGGTTGAAATTCTCTGAAAAACTTGAAGTACGAGGATAGTATAGTAAACACTGCGCACTGCCCACTGGTCCGACCATATCATGAAAATCTGCAACCGATAGTTTGTTGTGGCTTCGGCTGACAAAAAATAAGTTGAGATAGCAAACCCCTTCATGAGTATATATTGTAACGGAAATCTGGACGTAAATATTTTCGAATATAACATTCTCAAAGAGCAAGAAAACAAGGAAATGTAACAAAATTGTGTAACTTTCACAGATCAGCCTTTCCTGTGAGTAATCAGTGCTCGACTATGACTTTATGACTCTAACTGTTCAAAGAGCTTACTGTACCGTTCAGCTCTTTGGCAACTAATTCCCCACTTCTCACGACGAGGATGCACTCGGTATTCCCAAACTATGCAAACCAACCATCACGTACTGTTCACAGACGCGAATAAAATAATAAGCATTCACCTCGTTCGGCGAACATATAAGTTGGTTCATCAACATAAGCACGAACTATACGAATGAAGAACGCTCTCAGCCTTGACAATTTGTTTCTAGGCTGTAATAAATTAGTCAAGTAATTCAACCACCAACGTGTAGCTGATTATCAGGTAAAACAGGTTGCACCGCTACGCGGTTTCTTCACCGCTAACTGACATCACTGCCAACGTAAATAACATCAAAGTGAGCGGTAATATTCACACTTCAAAAGCAGACTAGACTTCCTTCAATTGACTCAGATGGTCACTGGGATCGATATTCAGCCGCGTGGTTTAGACAACCAGAATCTGCTGCTCAACGTTATGTGTTTGTCGTGAGAAATAATCCCAACTGGCTTGTCGAGGACTGGATTGTGAAAATATTTCCGGTTAACTTATGAAGGCGCTTGGCACAACGTAGACAGTTTGTAAGTATTCAATTACCGGTGTCCATTCACGGATTCAATTATACGAGGTAATTATTGCAAACTGCAACCCGCAGCCTTCCTGTTTACATGGACTTTTAATTACTGCATTTCGAATGAAACAACACAACTTATTTTTGTCATAGAAAAGGTGCTCAACCGTAAAATCTGTTTGCCTCGGACAAGAACAATTTGGAGTGGGATCAAATTATTCGTAAGGGAACCTCGTGGACCACTGTTTCATGATCCACAATTTTAACGTGATCAACTTTCCATATCTGTGCAACAAGCAGCATTTGTTTCAGAATGAAACCTAGGTTATCACTTTGTACGAAGGTTCTCATTGTGGACGGTTCGTGTTACCGAAACTGATGTACTTTAAGTACTTCTGGCTGATTCCGTTTTTAGTACTTCAAGGTATTCTTCTAAATTATTCAAAACAGACTTTTTTGCATATCAGGGACTTTCGGCGCTTCGAGAAGCTACCACTCTATTCCTTAGGTAGAACAAACTGACTTATTCCCAATGGGTCATCAACCCAATGACAGAATTGGAAATCCGGCTTGATGATACTGTTCAGCAGAACCCATCAAATTACAGACAACGTATCTCAGTGTTTATCCGATTAAGTTTTTGGCGATAAACTACTGACTCTTCACTGTTTCCAAGAATTTTTAACAAAGAGTTTTCTTGGTGATATAACACGTTTGCTCTCGACGTGCTAAAATAGACACAATACACCAAGAGTTCCCATTTTACTCCCCAGTAAAAGTTAGGAAGTATCCTCGGCTTTAGTAACCCGTTCAACATTGACACAAAAATCAGTGAAACACAGTTTAACGTACTCAAAAAATACATGTGTTCCCCATCAGGATAACATCATTTATGACGGACGTAATTATGTTCCAGTCTCTGGCTTTTCGTTAAACTTGACACTCCACTTGCAAACGTTTCCTTACCAAACTAGCTAATCTCACCGGTGTATATGTTTTGAAGAATATGTAAACTTCGTCAATTATTGAGGTCCCTAAACGATTGTTTTACGCGAACAATTTTTCATTATTATCAGTTTAAATCCGCCCTAACAACGCGATTCAGTGGAGGTGATCAGCTTTGTTTCACGGTTACTGTCAGGTTTAGAGCACGCTCAGTTGTATGTTGGCAATGAGTCCACTTAGGCGGATAGCAGATCGCTGTTCTAAATCTTCTTTGATTCACATGCTATGTAATACATTGTGGTCGGTTTGAGTTTATTGAATGCACCGTAGACAATACAAAACCACCATCAGGAATAGGTTGGTCACTATTACTAATGGCTAACAGCTTTACATCAACGACATGGAGTAGTTCGCGTTTAAATTTTAAAAAAGTTTGATTGGAAGACGAGATTTAGTCGTTAAACGTGTTCTTGTTAACTCAGCTTCCGATCATAAAGATACCTATATCCGACCAGTGATCAGCTCACCTACAAGTGAGTTGTTAGCTTGCTGTTTTGTAGAGTTGCATTCAGCTGACAGGTACCTCAACAATATAAAAGTAACAGCCAAGTAACTGGGCACAGCTGTCAACCACCTATCTTGATGTTTTTAACGATAGACGAAGTAGAAGAACTTAATTTACAATTAACAACGGACAGCCTACTTTTTCTACTTCAAGACGGGAATATATATATTTTTCAACAGTGCTGATAACAAATGGAGTTCAAGATCAAGTCCATTACTTCTTCATTCATTTTTACATGTACTCAGACATTTAGTGTATAGAATTTCTTGAAGTTCGCCAACGCTTACTGGTAATCTAGTATTGTAACGTGCGGTCGAAACCAGCAAGCGCGCACAGGTTGAATTTGAATCGGGTAACGGAGCGTGCTGCTGTGTTATCGGCGCCGTTTTAGTTATCGTTTGTGTAAGTCGTGTGCATGGCTTACTGGGCCTTTGGCTCATGTTTGTTTTCTTGTTGTTCCCTTTTACAGGATCTGTTGGAACCCCTACTTCGGAAGAACGCTGTCCCCTGGTGTCTCCACGTTGCCCCACATTTGGTCCGCAGGTGTGTCGGACAGTCAACGTGTAAACGGCCGGCTTGCATGTTACAGTATCATTATATTGTGTATAATGCAACTACTGTATGGCTACTTTTTAACTCGTTATTCATGAGCGCCATCGTTCTTCCTGAAAGACATCGTTTTGCAGTCGTAGATCAACATTGCTTCCACGGTTGATTCAACTGCCTGTCTAAGACCTACTCATAGATGCTGTGATACCGTCAGATATTTTGACAAGCAACCTTCACATCCTCCGGAGTCAACTGACAGATCTGGTTTGAATGGTTTCAAGTGTAGGTAATCATGGATAGGACTATTGGAAAACTGTAACATTAACATCAGGAACGGAGTTTATCACACATGTGTACACTTGGGCAATAACAAAAACGTTTCGTATCCGTCTGATGTATACCAATGCTAAAAATAGCTTTCAAGGGCCGAATGTACGATTTTAGTGTCGCAACGCGACACTGCTTCACCGTTCGGCGAACAAGGCCGTCTGACACCAGGATGGCGAACAGTAGGACATAAGTATGTCCGGCATAGAACCTCTCTCAGCCTCGTGAAGTATCACCTCGAATTATCAATATGTGACATAATCTATCTCCAACACTGTGTTCTAGCGCATCTCCTTTTTAATCGCTGTTAAGTGCTTTTGATTGGTGACAGCTCGGAACTGTTCGTCCGTTTGATGAGCAACACAATTTATGAGCTGTTAAAATTAGGACTTAAATGTTTATTGAATAAGATACGCACTGGAATAAACATGGAAACTCGCACGAGGAAAAACCATTAAACTTGTAGGCCGATTTCTAATTGACAGTTCAATTTCGTCTTTGGTTTTTGAAAGGTATAATCCAACAGAACATCGCTGCGGAGTATTCCAAGACTTATAATCGACTTTACTCCAACCGGCTTCAACAGTATAAATAGAACTGTTTTCACCTAAGTGAATTCGGTCATCGTATGTTGTTTGTGTACCTATGCTAAAGTATGTAACAAAATATTATTGTCGATTTATCAAAAGACTTTGGAGGATGTTGATTTTTACAAATAAAACACCGCTATCAGGACGATTACTTGAGTTTAAGTTGTTCTTCTGAAGGTTGCCGGCTGTATGGTCTACCTGCATGTGAAAGCTGAAGACCAGTAACAGGCGTCTTGTCCAGCTTATATCACCAATCCTTTTGAAACGAGCTGGCTTAAAATTGTACCAAATGCGAAGTCGGCTATCGTGTGCGGTTTGCAAAACATTCAGAATTGTGTTGCACTTCTACCTTTTAACAAATTACACATCAAGTTTTCACCCACATGTCGGTTTTGTTATTACCTGTTCACCAAAGTAGTATCAGTTGACAGCGTTTCAATTCAACTGTATTATTCAGCTGAACAAAGCGCACGTTCGGCCCCACTCAAAATGTGTAATTTTGGTCGACCATTTTCAGCTCAGTTGTGCAGAGGAAAATTTCAAAATTATGTGGCAGAACATGAAGATTATGGTCATTTCTTCGGTAATGGATTAGCTCTATTAATGGAGTGCTTCTAGGCTGAGTGGATGTCATCTGTTACTGTGCAAAAGTGCTTTAAAAAACGAGAGTCACTCACTTGGAAAACAATGTTGGAAAGAACGATATCGTCTTTTTGTCAGCCACCAATAGCGCCGACTGTCACGACAAGCTGCTTGTAACATCCTTTCAACTGCACAGGAAGGATTAATGCCACTGTTGAAAAAATATATTCGTTGAGTCACTCTCAGTTTTGGTTGATAAAAGTTAACTTGAAAGTTCCAGTAAGCCAGTGCTCGGTATCGCGATAGCCAAACAACCTAGAAACAATAAAAACCAACGAAACACTTGCAAAGACATTAAAAGAACCTTGAAAAGCATAATTCTGTTGAGCGTACTAGCAGGCTTTCCGCTTTTTGTAAATGTCAACTTGTACTGCTTGCTTTAGGGCTACTCATTGTTTCATAAGCATTCAGATAGCATTCTATGTGGTTAGTTGTTATGAAATTTGCAGTAGAAATGAACTCCAGAACAGACATGTTAGATACTATCATCCTGGAAAAATTCAAAGATTGGAATTGTCGCTTGATCTCAACAGAAAGTCGGCAGAACCTTTTATTCAGGGGCATCTTGTTTTCAGCAAAACCAAGCCATAAGCGAAGAAAAAAATAGTCGCTTTAGAAATGCATCAACAACCACAAATAAGCATGTTTATGCAAAGATAATACTGTCATTAACAAGCTTCTTATTATGAGATGTACAAAGTTTTTGTACAGCCATCTGAACCAGATATTTCAATATAATGCCAAATACAACCTAATTGTACGGATAATTAGTTGCGCTCAGTTTCACAGAGTGTTGGGGGCACACAGCCGACCTGGTAGAAAACCGTTATGTTTTGGTGTGTGGAGGTGCCTCCGTGCGCACAAAGCGGAGATCTCATCGGCTACGGACCGGAACACAAAAGTAAGACTGTCAACAA
Organism: Paragonimus heterotremus; assembly: GCA_013368495.1. Lineage (NCBI taxonomy): Eukaryota > Metazoa > Platyhelminthes > Trematoda > Plagiorchiida > Troglotrematidae > Paragonimus > Paragonimus heterotremus. Next base: position 32,837 of record LUCH01000988.1, read on the forward strand.
CAGCAACGGGAATATTATCGTTTTGCCGCAAGCCAAATCCAATTAGGCAAATCTAATCCAATCTGGATAATTGGACAATTACACCAACAGAACCAGAAAGAATTCCTCATCACCAAAATAGAAAACGTATGATTTCAAATGAATTTGACTATAAGCTTATGGACCTATAAACAGTAAAAACATTTGAACCATTGATACAATGCGCTGGGAATATTTTTAGTAAAAAGCAAGTTGACCTTTTTGTTACCTTTGGGTCGAAGGTAATTCAGTAGAGCAAGTTGTCAGGTGCAGAATAGAAACAGTACAAAACGATCAAAATGATATAACCTATGAAGGTGCACTGTACGGAGTTGTCAACGAACGCTTGATAATAAGTTCAGTCAGTGCTAAAAGGTACCACATAACTTGTTTTTACTGGATAATTCTTTCTCAACCATGTTGCCTTATGAACAAGAAAATTCAACGAACAATTCAACCCGCTGTGTGGAGTTCGTGTGTGCAAGGCTTTGTACGGACACCATCTTGTAACCTTCATACAGCAACTGATGAGAGATAGGCGACTGCATTTAGACCAATTGGAAAAGTCGCGTACCCTTGGTGAGTAACTAGATTAGGCTGTGTTTGCAGACGCGGTTAGATAGTTATCGGCCGATTTAAAGGAAATTATTTGTCTCAGTCGATACCACATGACGTTGAATGATGTATGGTATCGTAAACATGAATTCAGTCTGCGTTCCAGCTGTAACAACAAAACAAGTAGTTCCCGTGAGAGCATCACTAAGGGATTGTGGGATACACACGGATCCTAGTATTACTCGACCTAAAAGGGTTTTGACATTTGTTTATGTGCTAAAGTTTTTAGTGGCAATATTTGCAACGCAATGTTTGTTCTAAAGTTGTTGGTAACCTCAAGAACGCACACTTTCTACGGCCACCAAGTGTCCGAAGAATAATTCACCGATGATTACCTCAGAGCGTTTGTGTATACTGCGTGAAGGTCGGACTGACCAACAAAATACCGGGGAGTCCAGCCCCCTTCCAAACCACAAGTTTTTGTAAAAGCATTACAAAGTATCAGGCAAGTCGAACAATATTACAGACCATGGTAGTAAATACATCCATGTCTGAAGGAGGGATGAATATTTCCGCAAAAACACATAAGGAAAAACAGAGCAATCTATTTTTATTGATTAATTTAGAAATGTTGTCATTTTTTAATATTTTTCCGTTCGACTCGTTCACTTCTGTAATATTGTTTCGCTGAGTAATTAGGAATGAAATATCTACAAACAAGCTTCAGACAATAGACGCGAAGTTGATCAACTCTTGCTTCTACATATGTATACTCAATGTATATTTGTTAGGGTACGCCGGTGAATGTATTGACACAAGCACTAGCTTTTAAAAAATACATGAACCTAAAAAATATACATTTGAATCGGTAATTATTCAGTATTTAAACTTTCAAATGCTTTGCCAAAACAAACGAATACCTTTCCTGCTATTTCATAACCAGCATCATATTTTGTCAACAAGTCAGTAAACACCAACGATATGTTTTACGGTACAGCGCAAAAGACAGCTCTTTTATTTGGCTACCGAAGTTGAGTCAAAATATTGTGTTCGTGACTTGTTAATCGTTGATCCTGCAAATTCATCAGAAAACAATTGATGTTAACATTAAATGTGCATGATAGTAAAGTGTGTTCACTGTTTATAGTTGAACCTATGCACACGGCAGTTAATAGAGGGTGCTTTTGTGTACAAATTAATGCATAAATGAGTGTATGCACATACATTAGAAAATTTCTTATAATTTTGCCGTCACACAGAACTACATAAGTCCAAGGAAACCACATATGCAGACACTCCCAAACAAAACGTCGGTATTTTTTCTCTCGAGCTCTTTGCCAAAGCAGACGATTATTGTACATCTTCTCAGTCATCATCATGCACAGTCAGACGTTAAAGCTAGCTATCCGTGTTAACTAAACTTCTCCAATGAATACTCCTTACTTCATTACGAGTCCATGATATTGATAAAATCAGTGCCAAAACTCGCATGAAGTTTCACAATTTAACCAAGGTTGAAGATTTATAATTTCGGAAACACGGTGTTTTAGTTTACTGCCAAGTTCCATTTATTTTAATTGTTATATGACCAGAAGAATCCAGAATAGTTGAGGAAATTTACATATTAACCACTCAGTGATTTACTGCCAAGTGATCTCTCAGCTTCTCCGGTATACATCTATAATTGTCATATTCATCACATTATTTTTATTTTTGTTCCAATTCAGTTGACCGGCACAAAAAATTGCTCCATCATTTACAAGTAATAATTTGCCGAGACTGCATTTATAAAGCCAAAGCAATGCTTTCTGATAAATAACTTCTTTTTTTAGATCTTTTTCTTCACATGTTTCTCCTTTGATTTTCCGCTACGGAATTACAATTAGACTTTGAACATATTACATGACGTAACAGAAGAAATACCGTTTACCAAGACTTAAAATATTAACATTACGATAACTTTACATGCGTTTTTGTTTACATTGTTATTCATACGACCACACAAATAATTAACATGAACTTACATTATCCGAAGGACACTCGGATGTCGAAATATGAATAACGTTTGCCGTAGAACTGTTGACATCCATTAATACTGGAAGAAGTGTTAGGAGATAACAGTGTACATATGAAGAATCATATCCCATTATGCTGGCAACCTGAAAATGACATTTTTAGATAGTGGCCATATAAAAGGAGTGTTTTTATCGAAAGTCAAAATGTTAACAGAAGCTGTTCAAAAGAATCCAGAAATATTGAATGCATATTTGAATAATGGTAAACGCCATAAGCGAACAATCAGGAATTCACATCACTTAATTTGCTCAATCTTCACGAGTATAAATCAGTGCAGTTTACCCGAAATGGCCAGTTTCACAACGGCTGAAGCAAAAATACATTGGATGAATATTCCGAAATCTCAGGAGAATTACCTTGAAACTGAAGTTCAAGGAAATGTTTTATTCTGGTTCTCACTAATCAGTGAGAGAATGTCTGGACAGTATTCGACAGCAGACCCACGCGCTGTATTGAGTATCAATTAGACAGATTTTGATCAGTTCAGAGTCACTGGTAAAACCTACTTTGGATCACTTCCTTTTTGTTGGTCATAAGCCGAAACCAAACTGGTTCTGAAATGTCGAACATGGACAAGTGTCATAAAAACATATCGGGAACAGAGTTAAACTACCGTAACAAGTATATATTCCATGGAAGGCCTCATTAGAATACCTCCGAATGAATGTTCATATATTGCAGAGTTTTCTGTCGCACGAAAGTTTCGTTCGATATTAATGTAAATTAAGAGTGAAGTTCCCCCCAAATCTGTCAGTAGTATCGTAAATAAAATAATTGCTGACAGGTGGTTAGCAATGCATCGATTGTGGGGAACTCGATCGAGCTAACCCAGTTTAAAGAATCACCTGTTTCTAATGTTGTTTTGCCTTGAAGTGCACCTGGGGTATCATTTCTCTAATTTAAATATAACGTAGTCATCAAAAACTGGAGTTTGGAATGAACCATGAAAAACCTTTGTTAATCTGCGAGGTGTCGTTTTATCAATACTTGTTTGAAGTTTCTTGGTAAAAAGTCTTCATTATTCAGGCCAACAATTCAATATGCTGTACATAATTTGTATCTCGGTCTACAAGTACATCGGTTCAAACTTAGCGTTATTTTCTCCAGAACGCACGAATCAATATGTGAAGACAGATTTATTAGCTTTTCGAAAGGAAACCAGTAACTGGTCAGAAGAACTTATACTTCGTTCAATAATATCTTTATTCATCGTTGTCAGCTGGCTCTATTGAGACCAAATCCACTCAAGTTTTTAAAGTTTACAACATTCACGAGTTAATTTATCTCAGGCGGTTGAGAGAAATTCCCCGTCAAACTTCACCTTGTCTGTGTGTTGCCATTTGTGCAAATAGGTGAGCTCCGTGGTATTTTCGTCCAACAAGACCTAGTGGCAAGTCTTGTTCCCAAAGAGGCAAGCATAATAAACTACATATACCAAATCCGAAGTAAGTGTGACATGATTTACATGCTTACATTCATTCCGGTCTGTGATTTTGGTGCGTCTGGAGGTTGCGTCGATTATGACGTTGACATTTTGTCGCATCCGTTTACAGTGTCTGAAGTTGATTTTGAAATTTTCGATCTAATTGCTTCAGAAACAAACCGTAGGGCAAGCTGTTTTCCAGGAGCAGATCTGTGTGATTTGCTTATGGTTGGCGGAATTGTATTTTCAAATGGTCTGTGGCGTTGAGTCAAAACTTTCACTAAAAACGGAGCCTCAAGTTGCACAGAATGAGTCAGATACAAAATTAATAGGCGGAGGTTTATTAGGCAATCGAATTGGATTGTTGACGTCCTTTGGTGTTTCTTTTCATTCTTCCCTTGCTCTTAAACCGATAAAACGTAACCATTCCTCTTGTATGGACTAGCACCAAATCTGCTGTTCGAACTTAAATGTGTCTGTTTTTCAGTGTTCAGTTTGGACAGAACGGAACAATCTACAGGAGAGCCTAGGTTTGAAACCGCTACTCGATGACACATCTGTCTGATTGCATGCGTCAGTGATATGCGAAGCATGCAAAAGGGATTTCTCATAAAATTTCGTAGATGATCATTTCTTGAACATAAGATGAATTTCCAATATTGTCTCTCCATTTTGGCATGTTGCATATATTTACCTCCCGGGTTTTCCGTTTGCGAAACACTTTATGATGAACTTTTAATCGTTGTTTTAGAGATTACTCAGTTTCTTGTAAGGTTATATTCTCAACAGTGTTTGTAACCACCCATACTACCAACCTCGGACTACCCAGCACCGTGAACATCCCAGACTCTTTAGCGCATACCTCGGCCCAGACTTTTAACACCAGACAGTCATGCAATATCCTCGGAGGCTTTTTACCAAATTATAAATGGTTTGTTCCTATGTCGAACATTTCACGTATATGTAATAGTCCCTTGTTATTACATCCGTCGATTTACCACTACAACTGAATGAACAACTAAATATGCCGTTGTTTATCTTAGTTCACACTATGCAATTTTTCGATTTGTAAACATTTTGTCTGATGTGCTTCCCAGTAGTACAATGTTCCGGGAGCAGGTAATTATTTTTCTACCGCTCAACAAGTCAATGATTTCTGTGATTTCAACTTCGAGAGAAGTCCTAGTCGAGCAGTCACCGATTGGAGTTAACAGAGAGTAACTGTGTCTTCCCTCGAAGCGATTGAGCTACCTGATCATTACTCACAAGCGAAAGTGGTTGGGTGTTAACATACGATGACAATTCAGTTGTACCTAATGTGAGGTCAATGACGCAGTGGTAAACAGGGTTACCTCACGAAAGTGTGGCCGGAATTCAAGTCTCGGCAGTGGCGGGGATATGCACTACTGACGAGCTCTATTGAGAGCAAAGCTCGAGTCTATTGCTTGTTTCCAAAGAGGGGCGACTGAATAGTCTATGGGAACATGACAGTTGCGATCATTTTTGAATAACGTTCAGTCTATGTTAATCATTTTCCTTACCTTCATCTCAGAACATGCAAAACTTTTCATTTCACTTCTTTAAAATTGTTTACCATCCAACCTAGCACATTTTTAAATAGTATTCCCAGATTTTGACCAGATTCATTTATGTAGGCTTGTTTACAGACAGCTATTCACATAGTGTTTTGATTGTTCTTCATCTTGGTTAAATTCTGCTCAGCTGTAACAAGTACCATGGAATCAACTGTTCTATAAGGTATATACCAAAGTAAGGTGTAAATAAGTTTTATTACTTTAATTGTCTTGCTACTAATTAACATTAAATCGACGAAGTATTTTCACACCACACTAGTTGCCTAAGTTGTTTTAACTTCAGTAGCTTTAGTATGTTCTTGAAAGCAGGGTGCTTGGATTCTTCGTACTGAGACGTTTGTCTGGTATCTAAGACAAGCCATCTTATTCGGGTTAGTCCAACTGAAAGCCAACTGGATTGACTTCGCGTATCATCTTAGAAGTTGGTGCAACAGGCAAACGATCGTTGAGCAAACACCACTCCTTTAATTGAAGGCAGTCGTTGGAGAATGTCTACAAATGTGAATTACCTAATCGGAAATATTTCTCGAATAAAAGTTGACAATTCTTTCAGCTTTTAAGTTCGAAAAGAAAGTTGGAAAAAACGCAAGAAGCTCCGACCGAACTAACAAATGCGGAATGCATGTTGGTTTTTTCAGCGCTTCATGAATCCTGTTTATGTTCCACTTGCCTTTATAGGTGAACGGAATAGGGATATTTTACATAGTATTCCTCGAGATTGTTACACTCCAGTTCCGTTTACGTTCTGGAACTCATTGCGTTTTCTTGTTTCCCTGTTTAAGTTTATCGAAGCTGGTAGTTTTATTCCAGATGTCAATATAATATGTGATGATTTAAAAATCACAAAAGCACCACAAGGCATTCTGAGGACAAATATCCAAGAGATCATTAAGGCCAGATATACATCGCAATTCACTCTTTTTTTGCATACTCAGACTTTTGACCGAAAGTCACATTATATTACATGAGTGAGCATGACGTCGCGCTTGCAACTGCACTGGTAGCACATGCTTAGTCGTTCATAGACTGAATTAAGAGTTTTAAACTCAAACAATATTGAGGTTTTTTAGTTTGTATAACGTGCGGCCGAAACCACCAAGTGCGCATAGGTCGAACTTGAATTGTGTAACAGAGCATGCTGCTGTGTTTTCGGCGCCGTTTTAGCTTTCGTTTGTGTAAGTCGTGTGCGTGGCTTACCACGCCCTTGGCTCATATTTGTTTCTCGTTGTTTCCTTTAACAGGGCCGTTGTTGAAACCCTTGCTTCGGAAGAACGCTGTCTGCCGGTGTCTTCAAGTTGTCCCACAGTTGGTCCGCAAGTGTAACAGACAATCAGTGTTAACGACCGGCTAGCGTGTTATATATACACAGTGTTAGCTGTTACAAATGGTCTCAAAGTTAACAAAGCGAGTGTAGCTCTCCGTGCATTTTCAAGAAATTTTGTTGAAGACTCAGTACCATCAGTTAATAGTAGGGACTTCTCTGACACAGTAAAAATCGCACCTTTTGCAAGCGATATTTAAGATGCGTACGTATAAGTCAAATTTTAGTTCAATTTACAAATCTTTTAAACACCCATTGGTGGAACACAACCACTTTCATGTCAGTGGGACTATTGACTTTATTCCGTATGGGTTGTTTGGTGAATAAACTGCTGGAGTGCATAGTCTGTGGTGAAAAAGAACACTACATAGTATCAGTTAAGTGCGAGTAAATCACGCAACACGTTACAAAGTTATTTTTGAAATGGATTCTTGAGTTGTTTTTCTATTACTTGAAGCATTCTGTTTTTCAATAATCCCTAACTTTAAAATAGTAGTTCACTGTTTGCTTTATATGTATCTGTATGAAGTATTGGAAAATGTTTTAGGTTTTTTATTGATACAGTCAATCATTGCTCCCGGTAAAATAACTGGCAACAACGTCCTACCCTTTGACACAAGGTAAGATTAGATCAAATATCCGTTCAAACTTCTATCGAATATAAAACGCTCCCTATTAGAGTTAGAGTAATAAGACAGTAACAATAAACTACTTACAATTGTGCTTTCGTTGAAACATTCCTCATAGGTTATTTAGTTTTAACATATTTTACCAGAATCTGTTAAGACAACTCTATCTTCAGGAGGTTGCCTTCACATATATTTTTGAATTCGTGTAAACTTCGAACAGTGGCATGTAATAATCGATAGGTCTGCTTCCGGCTCTAGCTGCATGAAACCCAGACGATCAATATAAAACCAACTGGTCCACCACCGTGATGAAGTAAAACGCACAAATACCAGGCATAACAATCAAAAGAGCGTGGTACAAATTGCTAGATAACGACACGTGACAAGAGAGCTTGGTATATGTCTGCTAATGACTTTTGTACGGAAAACTGAATTGACTTCATTATAAAAGTGATGACCTGAACCACGAGAAACTTCAACATCATGGGGAGTTGACAAATCAAAATCTTGGTCGATGTGACTCAGTAGCCACAGAAGAAGTTACAACACAATTCTGACACAAAATTTTAACATAAAATTTCTAGATTTGAACAAAAATCTATTTTCTACATAAACTTCTGAATAGCAAACCAACAGACGCTGATTTACTGGTTTGATTTACTTGTCTAAGCAAGGCGCTTTTAGATCAAGACTTATTAGACGTGAAACGCGTTTGATTTTATCCGTGTTCACAGACAGTCCAAAGTCAACATTCTTCAGACGGTTAACAGTAGTTTGGAATTAACTTATCTTTTCAGTCTGGACCTTAGCAAAGTTCAGAATTCGAATAGGAACACACATTAACAAAGGCAATTAGTTAAATTTGTTGTACAGTTACATTCTTCACACAATAAATTTAAACGAATAATAGTGATTGGGCACAGAACGATCTATTCAAAAAAACACCTAAAAGATTTCAAATAACAGAAGCCGCATTGAAATTGCTGCAGGACTCACTCGAATTTTTGTAGTGTGGTGTAAGCAATTTTTGGTTAGTGAGTGACACAACTCTATAAAAGTTGCTGCTATCAATGCCAAGAGGAAGGACGCTAGAGCAAAAGCTTGTCACTTGGAGCAAATTTCCCGGCACCGTTAAACCTTAATGAAAAGAGCAGATTAAGAAGTACATTAAAAATGTTTAACCACGGCAGTAAAGTTAATAGATTTTGATTGTTAATCACATATATTAAGCGGTCGGTGAACACGACGAAGCACGAATTACAAAGCATTTACCTGCCGTCTGTTATGAAGTTTATTGACAACAATGCTTGAATTGTAACTTCCCTTCGAATGCGCCAGACAAAGGTCTGAAAGAAGGTGAGGCACGCTACTACAGCAGGTAGCGTTTTCAGTTGTGAGGTAGTAACGAAATAATGCGGTGTTTTAGCAAAATTGCCGCGATATGAATAAAGAGATACACTCGAAAAACTATGCGCGTTTCTTCAACAAAAGTAGCAGAATCAATGAACCTCCAGATTCAGCAAATAAAAGTTTTCTGTTCTAAATTGTTTTTCAGAAGAAAATGTTTACCTCGGCAGCATTTTAAGCCGTTGGCTTAGTAGATCGGTTTAGGCCTTCGCAGTGCTGGTGTATTTTATTGTTTTAAGGTACCGCATCAATCACAACAAAGTATACACCAAAATTAAGGTATACAAGTATGATGTAGTCAAGAAGTTCACAGGAATAAAGAGAAAGGCATCCGACAGCATAACTAAGTGAAGTTTGTCGGAGGAAAGGTGCATACAAAAAATGGGGAAATATTTACACTGTAATTTAAATTTTTCCCTTTGCGCAACTGAAGATATATATGACACTTATGAGGGACTCGTCTGCTTATCTTCCGGGCCGATTGTTCAAACCGCGCACATCATCTGGACACCAACAATATTGCCAGCAATTTTCACGACTCCAACACCACGAACTATCGATACCTCGAAATTGAACTAAGACGGTTGTGTTGACGCCCGTAACCCTCCGTATATTACAATGTTAAAAACGTTATGTTTCTTCCCAGTTTCCTTTTTACGTGAGATTCATTACGATTGCATAAAGATGAAAGACATCTTTCAATAAATCGCAGTTAGCGAGACAGAAACCTTAGTGATCAGTCTAACGAAATCGTGAAATTTTGTCAGTTCAACCGAAGGATTGGCATTACTTGAATGAAATCGTCAATAACAACTAACTTCTGTTGGATAGATTGTTTACTAAAAACCAACGCAAAATTAAAGTTTATTGTCATACTCTAGAGCCTCTTGAGACACAACCGTGGCATATTGCTTGATGACGCTGCAGTCTAATGGACAATAACTAAAAACCATCGCCCACGGCGCTGTTAATCGTGTGTTCATTGAAAACATTTTCATGCTTGGGTAATTCACTCACATCAGCGTTTTGGCTTGGGTAAATACTAATACGTTTATTACGAATACCCTGTAAATTTTGAAAACAGGAACTATTCTGTTGACGTTTCGTGTTCAGAGAGCAATGCCTACCGTTCGAATGTAACTCATAAGAATGTAAGCACTTTTTTTCATATAAACTGTTAAAGTACGTATATGGAAGTGATTTTCAAGATGTGCAACAGTGCAGCCGAGCAAAGATCTTATTCATTTTATAGACCAGTTCATTATAGAAAGTAACTTCCGAAGTTCCATACTTAGTCTATGATTTTTGTCATTCATTCTAACTAGAGAGGTACAGCACTCTCATTCATAATTTAGGAATGACCAACTTTCTCAGAACGGACGTTGCCATTATATCTGCTAACAACTACGTAAGTGTAAACTCAACCACTGGGGTTAACAACGTTGGTGGCTTCACAGCTGTAGGTATCGTACAATCCTCAGCGTTAAAAGAAATACTGAAGCTTCCTGACATTGAACCACCTGACATAGATCATAGTTCCTACTTAGTATTCAAAACTTTTGCAAGACAGCTAACGGAATCATCGAACCCATTACCGAGACATCCTCCAGACTATGTCGAGGTAACGAAGATTTTGAAGTTTATACTTCTGTTTTCAGCGATGTTATTACAGAACATGGCAAACACCAGTCGACTACTTTAACACCAGAGAGACCTAAACAAACTGCATTGTGGGTCACTTATATATAACGCTCCCTAACAAATACTAAAGACCTCTAAAGCCTAACTGATTTGTCCGATGCCAGTAAGTAATGTATCAAAGCATCTGATTGAAATTAGCTTATCAGTTAACTTCCACCATTCCTCTGAAAAACAAAACAGAATTAGTTGTAAGAAGCCGGATATCAAACCCCGCCATTATGACAGAAATTACCTTTCTTTCCATGACAGTAATAATAGCTTTCTAACTGTAAACACAAGGCCCACTCCCACTCGCATTCTACAGCTAGCAGCTCACTTCTGAATCTCACCTCCATTCCACCATTATGTCTGTGATTCGCTGTTAAAATACCATATATGTTAAGTTTTTTGTTACTAATGTGTGCTAAAAATATACGAGTGTTCGATTACGTTCAGGTGAGCTAGCTTACAAAATGTTGTGAAAGGACCAATATAATCCGTCATAAAGCCCTTAGAGTAAGTGGACTCGATGTCCCAGTAGCATGATGTCCACTCGGTTATACGCTACTAATTAACCAGGAGACGTATGATAGCCACTGTCACAAATCTAACCAATTGGCTGGTTGAGAAATAGGTACTTACATATGATCTGCTTACTTGCCATACTAGCCAGCTAGTGTTCGATTATTCAGAAGATCTCGGGAAATTGGTTTATGAATATATAAACCAAAAGTGTTTGTCATGGGGTTAAAAGCGTGAACTGTAAGTCACAGATCTTCTAAACGGCACCGAGTGAAAGCTAAAGACTATAAAAACTTATCACACATTGTTAAGTAATTCCTGACACAAACGAAATTCCAACTACACAATATGTACATTTCATACAAATTGAACATAACCCATAAGTGATCGCAGCTGTCACATTCCTACAAATTCTCCAGTTGGTCCTCTTCGGAAAGAAGCAATGGACTAGAGCTTTGCTCTCAGTAGACCTCGTCAGTAGTGCATATCCTCGCCACCGCCGAGATTTGAATTCCCGCCACACTTTCGTGAGGTAACCGTGTTTATCACTGCGTCATTGACCTCACATTAAGGACGACTGAATTGTCATCGTATGTGAACACTCATTCACTTTCGCTTGTGAGTAATGGTCAGCCAAATGCTTCCCGCAATTTTAATCCAAACAGTTCAAAAGCAAAAGATTCCCGATTGAAAATGTATCAGCTTAACACTCGTCAAACGTAAGAAAAAATTATTCAAGTTGGGATGTAGCCTGAGTAAAGATCGATCACAATCTGAAGTCCCCGATGATCATTTTATTTACGTCCATCACTTTTCGAATACCCATCTATGTGTTTCTATAACAGCAGTATTACTATTACAAAGAAGGTTCTGTTGTTCGCGGTGTTACGATGGTCAACTGGAAAGTTAGTCTCAATTTAAGAATTTATCCAAACCGCTGACGTAGTTCACACTAGGCTCCATTTTCAACCTGGAAAATGTCATATCAAATCTGGCTAGCACCCACCGTAGTTACCGCGTATTCGACAGCAAACTTTTCTAATTCGAAATATCTATCAGCTTTGAAAGCATTCCGAACAGTGTAAGGATATTCTACTCACTTGGTTGGATAAACTCCCTGGTATGGTTGTGATTAATTCTGTTTAATTCGATAAGATTAAGGTGACCTTGGCATATGGGACCAAATTCCAAAGAACATGAAATAAGATGGACAACATTATATTGAAAGCCGGATTACTGACTGTTCTGAGCTAACCAGGAAAGATGGCATCAAAACTAAACTTGAAGCTGGTGCGCTAAAGTCAACCTACTCTGTTGTCACTCGTTCTCATGATCTCCCAAAAATGTGCATGCAGATCCACTTCAGGTATGTGCTGTTTCCTTTACTACACAATGTCATAGTGGTAAGCTGCTAAACTTGAGCTGATTTGCTGAACGATGTGTCCCTGCAGTGTTCGAGGTAGCTTTGGCTTCGGTGATGGTGGAAGACACACCGGAATCACAGGTCATCACATATGTTCATTTGATATTTCCCGCTAATTACACATGTGCCGCTAAAAAAAACGACCGACTTTGTTTGTATATACATTGGTCAGTCAAACCTAAAATGAAACTCTTAAATAGTGTTTCCAAAGAACTTTTGTTAATATACAACTCAAGTCTAACGGAGAAGTTTTCCGACGGCTTGTTGGTGTGGACTTAACCTTGTCCCTGGATACAGTTTTGACTGAGATTTTTAATAAAAAGTTGAAAAGTGAGCAGGTGTGCACCACTACAAAACATTTTCTCTCTGCCGATCATGTTTTTTGTTGTTCATCACATCTTTATGAACACAGAAAGTGTTCTGTAGATGTTTATTCGAGCAAACCATACCACAAGGTCCACGAATAAGCGACAGGCTAATGAAGCATTCCACTGTCGGTGTCAGAACAATCAGTTTTATGGACACCCCGCTCTCTTAACTCCATTGTCTTTTTAGTGTTTCGAGAAAAGTGCTGTCAGGAGAGTGATAGTGCATGGAACGTGACTTTGCAAAAAACTAAGGACCTCATTACAGGTGGTGAAAAAACATTCATATTCATCGCACATCCTGTCAGAGGAGACAGTCAATGAACAGGTTGACCGATGTTGAAAGCAATCACTCATACAAACGTTTCTGGCTGCATCACCAGAGAGATATTTCACTTTTAGTTATATGCTTAGGATTGGTTTTAAGGACAAGCTACCTATCTACTAGCAATTAATGCCTGCGTGTTATGTTAGTTGTTGTTTTTCTTGCAGTAAATTATAATGGTCAAAGGATTGCACGCTTGTCCAAAAAGACTAAAGAGAATCACCCAGCCTGGACCAGAATCGGGGTCACATGACTTTTACCTATTGCATTCGTGTCATATTTTTTGGTAAGCAAAAATCAAGTAGTGGCGTCGGAAGAGTTTCTGGTCGTATACAATGTTTTAACCATTTTGCCAACGTCGACCATAGAGTGGATTTTGACAACGGTCGAATCAACCGTGGTCAGGTTACGTAACCCAGTGCTTCGTTCACAAGACCAACTCGTTCATATGCACACAAAACTCATCTCGGTCGCCAGACAAGCCTAGCCTACAACCAGAACAGTCAATGACAACATAACTGTGTGCACCAATAGGTATATGGTTGTCGTGATTTCCATTCTAACCAATTAGACATTTCAATTCTATTCTAAAATTCATATACTTATACCTAGCCCAAAATGAACTGCTGAAAACATGTTCTTTAAGTTATGTGGTCCCTAACGAAGTATTTTACACCATCAATTCCAGTTAAACCGTGCTCCGCTTGCGGTGTTCGTTTGTATACAGCGTGAAACGGCGTATGGTTTATAGACCTCGTATCTACTAACGGGAAATTTCCTGTTAAGTCCCGAAAATGTTTGCCTCTTTTAATCTAGACTGATTTAAAAGATACATTCGAAATATTCATGCAAATACAGTCTATTTCACACTGACCTGTTTGTTGAAAGAGAACATAGTAACATTATTCAACTTTCAGACATTTGATCTATGGATTTTTGGTTGTACTCGGTAATTTTTCTTATTTACGTTTTCAAAGTATTAGTTTACAGAAATATATAGGCAAAACTGATTTCCGAACTGACATTTTCAAAAACGTGCACTCAATAAATCAGCATGATTCAAAACAGCATCCTGTCAATACAACCGTCTACATGGCAAATGACCAAAAATTAGTTTGGGTGTGATTTGCTACTACAAATTATGATGAATGTGTTAAACAGCATGCACCTTGTCTCCCTAAATTAACTTCAAAGATGTATTTATTTTTCAGAAGAGAAATACCTCCTTCCCTTTGATCATATCCGGTCATTCAAAGACTTAATAAACACATTGTACAATATGTATTGAAACAACCGATAGACACAAGTTTTCATTTCAGAATTTCTTTATATACACTCAACAAAGTTGTTCTTCTACACTTTTCTTACAGTTCGTTGTTTGGAAGCGATATTCTTTCAGTATCGTGAAGGAACTTCTCTCAGAGAAGCTGCTGAATCGCCGAGCGTTCAATTTTTGTTCACTACGCCCATGTACGCAGTCTTGCGCCATAATCTTCTACCAACTCTCTGGAAAAAAATATAACTGTCGCTGTTCCGCCATAGTACAAATACGATCAAGCGATAACGTCGACCGTTATTTACTTTGTACTTTCTGAGTCTTGTGAAGAATTTCAGCTTCCACTAAACACTGATTCCCTGCTTCACATAAACAACTTTCTGAGAATAAAGACATATGGGCGAACATATGTTTTCGGTAATTCCTCTTCAGGCCGGTACAATTATATAAGGAATTAATAGAGTTAGATCGTGATATCGATCAGACTTATTACGAAGAAACTAGGTCACTGGTCAGTCAATTGGCGATGACTTGATTGGTCGGTTACGTCACGCTTGTCCATTAGTTTGACCGCGCAGATTGGCATTGGATCCGGTGGATTTGTGGTCATAGTAGGTGCAACGCCTGAACAAACCGCTTTTGATGACATAATACCGGGTAAAGCAGCCTGATTCCAATTGCCTCGGCAGTACAGAGTGTTCTGACTAGGATCGCTTTTGATGGGTTGCCTGGCACGCGATACACCACTTTGAAGGCTTGATCAGTGTTCACCTGGTGTCCGCTTTCAAACAGACGTGCGAGAATAGCACAGTTGACCGATCGTGACTCCCCGTGCCCCAGCCACCGTGGATGGTTTCGAAAGTTGTCTCGACATTCGATCAATATAACCTGCTCCACAGGAAAAAGCGAGTGATTAAATACACATAGGTGAGGTCTGAACTGTCAATCTTTGTTATAAAACCTGAGAATTGGGGATGTTGATAACTGAGTACGGAGTTCAGCTGTAGCATAGGTCCTGCTAATTTTCTGGTTGAGCCTATTTGTCAGCCAGTCTGCGGCATTGTCACCTTTGAACGGTACTCGGATAAACACAGGCTTCTTTCTTACGTCATGCATTTCAGGTTTAGGTGATATTCTGATCATAAATTTTTTCAACGTATTTTTGCACTACAATTGCATGTGAGACCTCCTACCATGAAACATTAAGTTTCAACTGGCCCAGGCATACATTAGAATACTACACCTCCGACCGGGGTCTCACATTATACCTTGACCACATTGAGTAAAAGTACACCGAGAAGATGGAAAAACTGATTCCGCCATTTATTAGACCGTGCCATTTCTAGTGTGTACCTGCCCAATAATTATTTATTTCTTCCTCGTGACATACTGCCTTTCGTCTCATTTTCACAACTACCTTTCAACATTGTAACAAGCGTACCCAATGGCTGTTATTAATTTGTGTATAGCATGTATTTTTTTTTGGATATGAAGACAATATAAAGCTGAATGTAGCCCAGCATTCTCTCTCTGAAGGCTTTTCAAGATCTCGTTCCTGAGATAGCGTGCAGTGGATCCGGAGAAGAATCCTCTAATTATCGTAGATCCTAGCATAAAACGCGCTTTTTTGCAGATTTCCTAATAAGATATATCCCACAAATTTTAGACCTCCTACTTTGTGGTAATTCAAACGACTTTGGACCTCGGACATTCACAGCGAAATTGGTTCAAGGTCATTTAACTATCTACAAGCAATCAGTGTTATTCCGTGGAAGCAGACGAGGATACGGCAGGTCATAATTTTAGAAAAGATAGGTCAGTAATAAAGGGCAATTTGAACTAAATTCTTCCTTAGCAGACAGTCCCATACTTGCCATATAAATAGTAACAAATTACGGAGATAAGATATCAACCTGACAAGTATCCGGTGCACTAAAAATGAGTCCATTTATCTGCTTGCTTTTTATTTTATTAATAAATAACTAACGACTCATTGTCGATCTTAATAATTTAAATGTCAGCACATATTAGAAATACACATCACATGAGTAGATTTAGGCAGAGTTCTAAAAGACCAGATTTCCTTAAATAAGTTTGCCTTCCTTGCTTCCCACTATTTTCAGAGAGGTTTCTTTGTATTTTCCATGTGTTTACAGTAGGAAATAGCTTGACATCAGTGTGTGGTTTCTCAGACAACTTGGACTTGATAAAATTAATACACTGAGCCTACCGACAGTTTTATTAGTGGCTTTTACGGTTGGTCGCCCAAATAAATCGTTGCTTTTGTCCATGTTACGTCTATTTAAAATACATTGGTAGCTTCAGTGTTTCATCATTGGTGCAATGACTGCCTATGTGCAAATTCAGCTTACATTCATGTAACAGTAGTATATCGTAGAATTCCAAAAAGGTTGACGTCAGTAAAAATATCTGTATAACAACAAACAATTGTTTTTGATGGCCAACTAAGAGGGAGTGAGCACATATGTTTATTACAGCAAAAGTCCTCGGGTGGACGGTGAATTTTCCACAAACAAACTAAACACTCGCAAAACCACGTACGCATGCTTGTTTTGTTTGACAGCCCGACCACATATAAATGTGAGTACTGCCCAAACTACACCGTAGTGGCTGTAGAATCTGTGGAAGAGTAAGATGCTAAAGTAATTGTGAACGATGTTCAACAAGCATCAACTCAATCATCAACTCTCCTTACTCATATAGGAAGTACAAATAGCGACTGACCTGTTAATTGTGTTTTTTGGTCTCAACTCTGACAGAAGTCACGGTCATGCAATCATCGAGGGGAGTTAAAAAGACTGTTACCGTGTCCCCTTTGGAGGCAATCGTACCATCCAAATATTAGTCACAAGCGGATGTGACAGTGGTAATTTGGTTATGCTTGGCGTGAGGTTACTGGCGTAATTATTGCCTCATGAAAGCGTAGCCTGGGTTTGATTCTATGTCGCAAGAGAATAAACATTAGTGACGTACCCCAGCAATGACAAACTCTGAGTCTAGTGTCTCCTTCTAAAAGGATTCTGCTGAAAAATTCATTTGCCTGCAAGTGCACTGAGTAGTGTTCATTTTGTATCAAACAATTTCCCGACAACGTGTCATCAAGCTGTATGTTGTTTACTTTTAGACCAGCTGGTCAGAAGTTTATAGTTTTTGAAAAGCTCATAAGGCCTCACATCCATACTCTGTGATATCGGTGTTTTGTGTGCTATGCTGTTCAGTGTATTTTGCCATGCCAGCACACCTACTAAAAGAATGCGCAACAACTCCATAAAGTAGTTTCAACCACCTTCAATCGGTCATCCTTGTAAACTAAAACTTGGATTATCTGTGACTGCTAAACAACTGAAGGCACACAGCGGATGTTTTCTCAATAAACACTCGATAAGTTAACTCACTAGACAACAGTGTAAACTGAAAGGTTGCTGTGAAAGTGCGGACGCATTAGAGCAGAACGCACAGGTGAAACATTTGAAACATATAATGTCTGTCAGCAAGTAGATTCCATTCTTCTTCTACCGAAAGAATTACAACATAAAATATTTGAAAGGAGGACCAGCAAATAATATGAAGGTTTCTGTAAAACAGCTGAGGAAACCCAATACTGCAGAAGAATGGCCCGTAAAGAAGTACAAAAACCACTCTAGGGGCATAAAGAAGGAACCTTATCATAGGCAATGATGCGTAGAATTGATATGGAACCAAACAATGTTGGTAACACATAGGGTGTAAACTCATTTTGCCTGAATAAACACGATGATCAAACATTCTGAAAATCGTCCAGAAATCCTGAAAGTTACATTCTTTATCCCAGTATATTTATCGAAAATAGGGGTTGCAAATGTGTTTTCGACAACTCGCCAGATGCACGTGAGCATAGAACTCGCGATCGATTTTTGTGGCAAACAAGAATTGGGTCAGAAATAACTTTATTAGTCGTGGAAATTACATGAACAACAGTTTAATTGGGTTTTGATGAATTGCATCGTGTGCTCTGTTTATTGTCTTCATATAAGACACTCTAGATACTCGCGATAGCGCGGCTGATGAAGAAACATCCAGTGGGTGGTAAGTAACCAACTCCATGCTGCTGTAAAAACGGTGCGACAAAGTGATATCAGTGTTTGACGTGCGTGAAAAAAAATCGAATGGCTCAGTCATTCCTTTTAACTAAGATGCTAAATTTGCTGCTTCATTTCTCGTAATGGTACGTGTAGCAAACGGTATTTAGTTCATCTGCACCCATGGCTTACGGACGAAGTTCAGCGCGAATGCTTTTGCACCACTCAAGGAAGCTATACACGACCGACCGCATAAGATAAGAAAGCAACTCCCGAGAACTACTTTGTTTGTGATTTGGTGTCCAACTATATAGGATCCGTTTCGCTGCAACGAGACATTGGTCAACGCCTGAACATATCCAAGGCAGAATAAACGGACCTTAGTCATTCCCTTTGTGTACGGAAGACTGCACAATTATCAGCGTACGCTTAGGTTTCGAAATTTGCTTTTGATAGGTACCCTATGGCTAACTGGCATTTGCTATTTTCCGATTGTAGTATTACTTTGGATTGTTCCGGTCGTCCCTGTTAGGAAAACTGTGCCGTTCGAGCTCTCAACCGGTTTGCCTGCAGTTGCGGCTTGACTTATAGCGGAACCAAACTTGCAGCGTAGAAACGTGGAGCTTGTACCCGAATTGCTAATGCAGACGGCGACCTAATGCACGCCAAACCCGAAGGGAACTCCAGCGTCCTCAATTGAGAAACCTAATTGCGAAGAATGAGGGTGTTCTTTTCAACTTGTTTATAGTCTTATCAAGTAACCGCAACCCCAAGATGTTGGCTTTTTCCGGAGTGTTGTTAACAGTGCTCAGTAAGTCTGCTGTTTGATAACAAAATGTGCTGATGCCATCAATCTTTTTGCCGGTACATAAAAGTCGTACAATCAAACGTAATAAACATCCACTTAACATCTTTCGATTTGTGTTTCGTCGACATGCGGCGAACTTTTATAACTCAATATTGTATGCAGGTAACTTAAGGGAATAGCCAAAATACTTGCATCACACGCTTTATATCTTCTTAATGTCTTGGTGGGTTTAATAAAAATCAGTTAGCCCAAGTGGTTGAACATAACCTGCTCAGATTCATATCTTAGTCGATGTAGTATATGACGTATATATCAGAGCACAGGTTAGCAGTAGGATATTTGGTTGATACAAGCCAGGAGTCACTCAAAACTGATTATAGTTGTGGCTTACACGTAAGCAAGTCAGTTAGCCCCCTTCAGAAAAAAGCACTAACCCTGAGTTTTGTATTTGTTACAGCTCATCAGTAGAGCATCTCTGGTACTGGTAACACTAGAACTCTAGCCACGTTTTCATCAGTTAACTGTGTTAACAGTTGCCTCATTGATTTCTTACTAGACATAAATGAACCATCAAATGTAAACGCTCAGCTACAGCCGCTCAGATTGCACGATTTTCCAGAAAGCGAAACAGTAACCGTCATGTTCACGCCAATCGGACACTTCACAGCTAGGACGTCTCTCAGAGAAGACCTCACAACTAACATTAAACCTGCTAAGTTATATTTTGATTATTGGCAAGTAGTAGAAGATTTGGATGATATAAGCTGGCCTCCCATATTTGAATGCCATAATGTTTATCCATATTTTGGTTTAATTGGTTTGATTTGGTAAACAGAACAACGATGATACTTCCAGAAAGATTTAACTGTATTCGAATGTGTGTGGTCATATAGCGGGCACATTGCTCGCTCCTTTGTCCAGGCTCTCAATCAAACTAGTAATCAGATTTTATATTGTCTACGTTGTCTTAGATATCTATTACAGGTTACCATTTACAAAGATGTTAGAAAACTTCATCAAAGGAAGATCTGTGCTTGTCAATTTCGAAGCCACCGTGTATGATTTATCTAAACCGTCTCCAAAACACCCGATATAATTCCCAAAACAAGATGTAAAAATAGACACCATCTGATCTGTGTTTAATATGGTAATTGCTCCACTTAAATTGTGTGACAGTTATTGACTTTCCTTTCCCACCTCTACACTCAGTTAGCGTGACTACCCTAATTGGGGTGAAAAGTGAAAGTCTACCGTGGCTCGAAACGAGTTCAGGTTGTTCAAATGAGACCACGATGCGTATGTTTGAAAAGTGGTGCACCAGGTTGCACAAGTGAACACCCACTTACGGAACATTACCTGCCCGCACGTAAACTGTTCTAAATTGTGCTATATCCACGGTAACCAAAATTTATTTAGACAAAATCGTATTTGTCTCAGGTTGAAGGCGTTGTATTATGCGGATAAAAGTTTTGCTTTTGAATGACTGCTCACAACAGGACAGTAGTTCCACGATGACGGTTCGGCAAATATCATGACTGGATGTAGTAACGCCCGAACTCTTTTTATAGTTGATCATGGAAGACGAATCCACCGACAATCTATGGTAAATGGCTCAGAGAATATAGAAATTAAACTACCATTGGGATGTCGAACGTCAGAGAAGATAGTCTTCTTGTCACGAATATTTTATTAGATAGTTAGAAACAAGTCATTATAACTGATTTTCATCCAGGATGGCTTACATCCGGAAACATTTCCAGAAGTATAATCCTGTTTGTTTATGCGTTCAGTTCCTGAAGCCGGATTTAAGTGTGTACTCAGTCCAAATTTGTGATACATCGGACTGTCGACTCAGAGCAACATTAACGAGTGTCTGTTAAATGGGGAAGAATACACTACGTTTGTTATGAACAAGTATAAACAAATTCATCCTAAGTTTATTGTAACTAGAGTGGTTTGGGTGGGAATTCATGGTGACATGCGTTCGAATCAGCAAATACTCAGGGGTCTATAATGTGCTATCAGTTTTGTCTGCAGTTAAAGGCAGCCAAGCAGACTGAGTACCGCGTGACACTGACCAAAAAGGTTAACGATGGTGAATCTAACCCCTGAAAAAATGTCCACACTATCTTTAATTGGAAACCTATATGTGTGTATCAAAGCCCAATATTGCTAAGTTTTGGCGATTCTATAATTTCCCAAAATTTTATTAAGATGGAAACTACTGAAGTTATCTCGTGTTTTTAAAAGGCTGTACATGGTGGTGTATGATGTAAAAATGTGCAAAACTGCGAAAGATATGTAATCTGGTTATATTGATCTCAAAACCTTTACTGAGAAAATAGATAATATAAAAATTATTACACCCGACCGCAAGAGTGTGATGGCGATCATGACAAAAGTGTTCTTATTTCAAACGTTTACTCCACTGGCTACTTTTTTAATAATATGTGCAGCTTCGAGAAACGTCTGTCTGCTTTATGTTTCCAGACTGACAATGTATACACTCAATATTAACAAACAAGAAAGCAGCCTACTAGCTCAGAACATACGTGACTGTTACGAATTATCATTCTCAGGCAGATTAAGATAGTTTCATTACGAAGAAAGAAATATTGATTCCGTTGTATGCGAAAGTGTCAATTGCCGACAGTTGGAATGGACTGCTAAATAAGACGAAGCACTGATCCTGTGGATGAACATTATTTTCAACGCTTTAGTTCCCAAACTAATAACATTATCTTTAGTGTATGTTTAACGTACTTGCCAGCAATTATGGGTCCTTCTGCAACGAAACATTCGTCGTATAATATGACGAGTTACTTCCGTTGTTAAATATTTGTCAGCATCCTCAGATAACTTATTCAATCTTCAGATAAGCAACCGAATAAATTTAACTTTAGTGGTCAATCTTAAAGCGCAGTCCAACTCGACAGGTTTTCAGCTGTTGTACCAAACTGTTATCATCTGGTGAAATTTGCGGTGAGGTATGTTAATCTGGCTGATCGGATGAACACAGTGCGCTTCACAATACTACCTTTGTCGAGATTGATAAGTTGACTACGATGTTGTTTTACGAGTTGCAGTGAAACTACCCCGACGTGTTTTGGCCAATAACAATGTTAAACTAATCTGAACCCGTTGTACCCACTTAAGAAATTAAATAATTTTTGAAATGTTAGGTAAGAAGTGTACTCCAGTAACACTTCGTTTGTTGTTGGCAGCCACATACAGGAAATAACGAGAATGAACCAAATGTTGTTCACGATTACATTCTACGTAACATTATTGGTTTTATTCAGAGAACGCAAAAGCCTAGAATATACTATGAAGGTTGGGTATTTGGCGTAACACAGCTTGATCATCGTTAATCTTTCGAAATTTCGATTGAATAGTAGATTGCATACCGGCATTAGAATTTGTGAACCAAAGTACAAATATCAGTCCGCACAGTTACTTTTCTCCGGGATAGTCTCGATTTCAGTGCCTGATTTAAAAATAGGCTAGTCAGTTTGTTCGTTCGAACGTGAAAGCCTTTTCAGTGATAAGTGCTGTTTTGTTACTGACGTCAGCTGTTTACAAGATGGTAAGCTGCTTGCATTTATGTGCAGAAAACTTAGTTTTCACTGTGATTTAAAACATGCCAAGATTCGATGATTATTCATCTTTAGGGAATACTGCTAATTTCTAACCACCTGCAACTGCGTACCTTACAAAAATCTTCGTACAGATCTTCAGCTGCACTCTGTGAACGACACTGCTCAAAGATTACTCGTTTGGCTTTTCCTCATCGATTTTACGTTCATGTTTAAGCCTTTTTATGTTAACCCGTTTAAAAGACGATAATGCAGCTATCGGGCTTGACTAATAAACGCTTACGTGGATACCAGTGCGACGGTTTAGTAAACCCCACTTCTCATTTACATTAAAGTGCGCATTGAATGAAACCGGAAAACCCGTTTCTTTAACATTTGCGATGTTATTCGAATCCACTCTGGAGCGAACAGAGTACGACCGTTACTGGCCAAACAGGCAATTGTCAGTAAACTCTGCATTCTGTCACTGAGCACAATTCATTCCATAAAACCTTCATTTTTTCTTGACTAATTATTATCAAGACAGCTGAAACCCAGCCGCCTGACACTGAAGAACGTGGGACGAATAGTCCCCGGGAGACTGTGATTCATCTCACGTTTGTGAATTTCTATAAACCCTTTAACTTGTATGTTCCGTATTTAAAGAGTAAATCTTCTCAGCACGTTTGAAAACCTAAAGACCAAAAACAATTGCTGGCCTATTTGCTTTCTTATGAATTCTGTTGGACTTTGGCGAAGAATTAACAACAACAAAACTCTAGACCTCACGTACACCGACCGTTGGTTTTTTGGCCTTCATACAATGAAAACTGAATTCTTTGTGAAATATTTGATTCTTTTTGATATTGGTGAGTGAAGGTTACAAATGTCCGGGAGTTTTTGCTATTTAAGTGTAATCAGTAACAGAAATGGACAAACTTCGAAATCACTGATAGCTACAGTGAATGACGTTTAACTAGTTTTTCACGCGGTATATACATATATGCATATACTACATTTCGTTCACTAGGGAATGACCTGAAAGATTATTCAATAGCCAAATCCACGATGTAACAGTCTGATCAAATGTAACAACCGTATTTAGTAATACACAAGGAAACAACTCAACTTTGACCGTCAGATTAAATAAGATTTCAAAGCATATATATATATATTTTATAGCAAACGCAATTTCATCGAGTTCAAAATGTCTAGATTTTAGACAGGCGGAAAGTGTGAGGTTATTAGACGTTTGATAGCGTAGCTCATGATGTCAACGTTGTCACTCAAGAAAAACAGAAAGCAAGGTAACCGAAGACCATGTTCTTCATTGAGCTATTTTAAAAGCCATCATGTTACAGCGAGTACTCAGTTAGAGCCGAGAGACTTGTAGCCAGTTCGGGATGAAAAATGCTGAAAAGTGTCATGTAAGTACGCATCAAATCTTACACTCCGTGTGATGTATCGATTTAGCTACTGTCGAAAATGTACATGAATAAGCAATATTGTTTGAAATCGATAATGGTGAACGTACTAAACCATCAGAGAAAGCGTTAGAAAATTTTACTTCGTATAAATCAGGAGAATGATTAATGATTTTGAAAGCCTCATTTATACTGTACATCCTCATCATTTCGAGCTCAAGATACTGTTAACCACAAAATCCAGTTACATAAAATTTTTGTTTGAATAAATTTATAAAATCACAGTTTAACTTTGCAGCTAGGAACTACCTATTGTATGGCTCCTAATGAATTGGTGATTGAAAACGCATGATGTATATCCGGTTTACATTTGTATCGTTTGTTTAAACGCATCGTAACAGTAAGTTGTAAATCATATTGGTAGACAGCTTGTACAAATGAGATGTTAAAATAGTAATGATAAGCGTGAGCATTATTAGTAATTGAAAAAAATGGAGTACGCGAGTGATAATCGCAATGCATTGTATGTGATTTGCATCATTGTTCCCTTGATAAAAATGGTGCGCTTGTACGGAGGATTGGATTATACTCTGTGTGAAATTTGAAATGCCTAAAAGCCCATGGTGACTATGTGTACAAATGCGCGTATTATCGTTCAGTGAATTATTTTTCTGCGTGGATGACGGGTTTCTGATGCAATAACGGATTTTAAAATTTTCGAATGAATTTGCGCAAGTTGTAACAACATGTACACATATGAGTACTCGTATATGCATAGAGTAATAAACGAATACTATGTTCCATATAGTTTTACATGCCCTAATTCTGGCGCATATCACTACACGAACGAGTTCAATTTTCTTAGAAGTGACAAACCTTTGCTTTTTTACATGCGAATGAAGCATTATTTAGGCCTGGCGTAGGTTATCGCCTCGAAGTGAAACTTCCAGTCACGTTGTTTGGAATAGCAAAATACTTGAGTTCTTTTTCACAAAATTACGTGATAAAAGAAGTATTTCCTCCATATGGCCGTAGTTTGAAGTTCTGTGATCAAAAAGGTATGCACTACTGATGGTTTTGAACAGGGAGGCATTTCCAGTGGCGGAACTTCTGGAACAGGTTGTCATCAGTTAAAAAAAGTGTGATTAGACAGCTGTGTTGGAAGCTAAGCGGATAACTGCATAGCAAATGAGAACGAACATCGAGTACACCGAAGTAATATTTAAATGAAATCTACCTACCACGGCACTTCGAAAATTATGATTAGTACACAAATATGAACACATCAAAAGATCGTGGAAACAAGAAAACTGCTGGAATTCGTTGCAGGTGAACAAAGTAATTATTTACGGTGATAGGAAAAGTTTGACAGAAAGTGAGAGTGAACATCAAATATAGTGACTTATACAACTTTTGAATTTAGTGATCGTAAGTTGATGTATTAATGTTATCGCTTCTACAAATGAACTTGCATTAGGTGCTAACGAAGGTGAATAAGAAATCTGGAAACAGATCACGGTAAAGAAACGCAGATCGTTTAGATTCATGAAAATCAAGTTGAAATATATCATGTGCGAAATATTTAGTGACAAACCTACTCACCAAAGTTTGCAGGAAAGCATGTGGTGTTTTCCAGCTTTCAAAATTCCATGCGAATTATACCACCATAAACGTTATTAAGTTTAGCTAATTAACCAAAATCTGTGTACACAACACTTCATCAAAACTGGTAAGCCGTACGGCAAAATAAAAATGAGGTTATCCAACAGGGAAATAAGACAAATTATGAATAAGCTACAAACATGAAGACGGACAATAAGTGGGAGTGAATGTTAGGAGTTTGTGACATGCCTAAAAATATAATATATCCACTGATATGCACAAAAGCAATAAAAATGTACCGTTGAAACGAACGACAGGCTGGCGTAGACTAAATAGTCGCGCTGTCAAAT